>SKCR01000306.1:0-67320 GCA_019454045.1 Zanthoxylum bungeanum
AGCACTCCAATTTCTAAACTAGGGTTTATATTAAATTTTCCCCAAATTTAAAATTACTTAACCTCACTAATCCCCTTCAATCTCATATTTTAAAATCAATCCTAAATTTGAAACCTTAATCAACACAAACCCTTCAAATACAAACACATTAAATCAAATTCCCAACTATCAATAAATCCCAATTTGGCAAAATTAATTACACTTAAGGAAATCACAACATAATTTACTTACTGTTTGCACAATTTTTAATGCGTGAAGAAAGAAGAGCGTGTAAGGTTCAAACCTCCTGAGACAATGTCCCAGCAATGGGTGTTTGATTAAGTGAATAAGCCTTCAAGGGGCGCAAGCACACAAGTTACAGTCCTAAGATTACAATCTAAGAAATGAAAAATAAAAATATGCTCATTTGAGTCTTCATTTGATCGGGGGTTTCTTTCTCTACATAGATAAGCTTTTATAGTGATGTTTGTCAACCGTTTTAAACGGTTCCAGTATCTCCTTGTAGTTGCTGGATCGTGCCTGTAACCGCTGAGCTGCGTGTTTCAACCGCTTGGTTGTGGAGGAAAACTGTCCAACTGCCATGATCGTGGAAGTAACCGTATCATGGGTTCTCGTCCTAAACGTAACCGCATCATTGGCTTTCGTCCTAACCGCTGGTCCGATCGCCCCACGCTCTTTGTCGCCCTTTGGTCTATCGCCCTTTTTCCATTCGCTCTTTCTTTAGTCTCAGGGCGATTTCGTTCTATGGTGGAGATTTTCGTCTGTTAACAATTGTCCCCCAAATTTACCTTGATAGCACTGGACGTGAAGATCGAGGTGAATTTTTTTTAGTTTCCATCCTGGTTCGTTCTTTCCTCGTGTCAGGGAAGACCACTACGCTAACCGAGGGTTGTCCTGACGGACGTTCCCTTTCGTCCTCAGCTAGCCTGTTTTGATCGACCGGCCCATCATTCGGCTAATCCCTCAGTCCAGAGAATATGAGGAGTGAATTTTCGGTCGGAGAAGGCGAAACGACGTATGTATTGGAGTGATGGAAACTTGTATGATCACCCGTTTCTGCCTTCGGCCGGCCCCTCATTCGGCCAATCCCCAGTCTATAGAATCCGAAGTCCTAGGTAAGCAGCATGCTCCGCGTAGAGAAGCTCAGGCAAGCTGTTGTTAACGAGCTTAACCCATTCGCAACTCGGGAGGTGCAGTACCTTCCACACAGAGGACCCCGGACAATTTGTCGCTAACGGACGCAGCCTATCCACAACCTTACATTTCATTTCACACCTTACGCCGTGTGGATGGCCGTTAGCGAGTCTTCTTACATTCCATTTCACACCTTACTAAAGAGAAGCTTCCACCTCTGGTGGCCTATGTTTCATGCAGAGCTTTTCCTTTTCCCAACTCTGCTTTGCCTATTCCGATCTTTTCCTTCTCATTTTCGGGACTCTGTTTGACTATGGAGAGACTGGTTAGTAAGGTTGTCCTTTAAATAAGTGGTGATGAGACCTTGGTACTGTTGTCACGTGAAGGGTTTTTTCACGTGCTGTCTGATCGATTGGAGAGGCTCCCTACCCAAAGTCTGGTCCTCTGTCAGAGTAAACCCGTGGCCTGATGGTCTTGTCATATCAGTCTTTGCTACTTGCGTTAATAATGAAGAAGGCTTGGACGACGTCTTTGGAAAGTGTAGTGTTGACACCTGTTCTTGGCCGATTCTGAAGACCGATGCTAAGCTTTTGAGGCTCGGCCGATCTGTTGGGGGCCGAAGTAGCGAGGTCGAGCGAAGTAAACTCGGGGTTAGACTCTTCGCCCTGTAGTTTTGTTGGGCCGTCCTTTAGAGTTCTACGAAAACCCATCAGATCTGTAATAAATGTGCGGCCCTTTCCTACACGCTTCATCATGAGGCCCATTTAAGAGCCGTTTTTTATGTCACTTCCGTGTTTCCTTCCATCGCACGTCACTTGTGCAGCGAGTTGCATTCGAACACCTGTCTAAGGAAACTTTCTATCCTTTTCTGTTTCCCGCTGCTCTTACTCCTCGACGATTCATGTTGCGACAGCTGTCCCAGGTTAAATCCTTCGTCTGTTCATAAGGCTTCATCCCCCTCTATCTCTTGCCATACCCTTAACATTTTCTGCAAACTCGCTTGTACTGCTTTCTTGATCTTTTGTCATCAATGGCTTCTTCTTCCTCTTTTCCCAAAACTAACGACTCAACTTTCGCTGATTATAAGTTGGCATTGGAAGATTCTTCTGTGGGCGTGTTTGGCTTTCACACTCCCGATGAGGATTTCAACCAATGCACTTTTGGCCCCATCTTCATTGACGATAACGCTATCGCAACGGCCCCGTTGGCTCAGCAATTTCCCTCTTCTTCTAGCCCTCCGTTTTTTGAACCACTCAACATTTCTGTCCTTGTTCAGTCCAGTCCAATTCGCACCTGGCCCAAGCCCGATACAGCTTTCGAAGCCTGGTATCAACGTATGCTGTTACATGCGAATACCCGTTCCTTTTTAGACAAACACCATCTTCTTCCTCTCATTGAGCTTTCCTTGTCCCTGTCAGCTTTTGATCGCAGCTTGTTTCCCATTTCCTTACTCTTTTGGTCTTCCGAGTACAATGTATTCATTTTTCCGGTCGGGCCTTTTACTATCACTCTTCGTGATGTTGGTGCGCTTACTGGTCTGACCCCTCTCGGAGCGACCATTTCGGCCTCCACAAACTTTCATTTTCCCCCTTCAATGGGTCCTTCCTCCTTTTCGTCCTACTCTTCTCTTTTTCGCACATATTCGAAAATGGCTGGTACGGTTTCAATGCTAGAACGTACAGCCTTCCTTCATTACTGGCTGTGCAAATATATCGTTTGTACAGCCAGCCAAAAACCTGTGGCGGGCTACCTCCCAATTTCTTCTGATCTCGCCCATGGCCGTCATTTAGACTTTGCCTCTTTTCTTCTTGCCGCCATGTATCGGGGGCTGGCCGTCCTCCAAAAGCAACTTCGGTCGGGGTCATCACCCATTGCTTCTGGTCCCTTGTGGATCGTCCAACTTTGGTTGAGAGCTTACTTTCCTATTTTTGGTACAATTGATTCGACTCACCCTTACTCTTGTGCCGTCCTTCTCTTCTCTCAGCTTAGGCCGTCTTCTTTCCTTCCTCGTGCTACCTTTGATTATTTTTATACTCTTCCTCGGGTACCTTCTTTTTTCCCTTTTACTGTGTCGAACAGTCCGTCTTTCGTCCATGACCTTCCTCTTTCGGAAGAGGATGAATCATGTCTTCGCATATGGCGCAAGTTTTTATGCATCCGCGACCTGGTTCATGACATCTTGACTGGGGCCAATGGTAAGGCTGGAGTGGAGGCATATTCGCCCAGCTTCGTCACCCGTCAATTTGACCTCGTCCAAGGGTGGCCTCTTGCTTTCTTTCATTCGTATTCTGCGTCGTCAGACCGTTTTAAGGTCTTTTCTGTTTCTGAAGTTGAGGACTCCTTGGTGGAGACTCGCTCTTTGCTGTCTTCTTTTGTCATAGCTCATTTCGCTCCTTGTACATATGTTCATCCTTGCTTTGACCGTTTCTGGCCATCGACCCGTGAGCGATATTTTTCTTTGCTTCCCGCGAGGGTGTTTTCTTTTATTCCTTTGTCCCCCAAATCTCCTGAGCCATCGGGGTCGAAGAAGGCAGCTGAGGCGTCTAAGCCCAAGAGCGTAAAGCTTGCTAAAAGGAAACAACTTTCTCACAGCCGAAGTTCTGATTCGGACGTTCCGCTCATCCGTCGCTCTAAGGTATGAGCTTGAGACCTGCTTTCTTTTGATTCATACATGTTTGAGGTATATTGATAGCATGACTGTGCATTTTTGGTGCAGGCTCTCAAGATTGATCCGCCTTCAGCAGTTCCTGAAACGACGCGAATTCCAGAGGCCGAATCTCCTGTGGGCGGAAGTGAAGGAGCGGGACCTGCAGGGATGCCGGTTGTTCAATTTCCCTCTGACTAGGATGACGCTGCCGAAGGTCCCGTCATGGCGCAATTCCCAGGAGAGGGAGATGCAATTGGAGCGGACCCCCAAGGTACGGAGCCATCTGTTGAGTCTGGTCGTTCGCGTCTAAGAGTTGAGGAGATTCCTGGTGATCATTCCCCATTTGAGCGTTTCTCTTCGAACGGTTCTGTACCAATCGTGCAAGATCCGGATGATGAGGCTGAAGCGCCAGAGCTTATCTGGCCGACTGGGGCTCTGTGGCATTACCTTAGGCAATTCTACCCTTTAGTACGTAGGATGTCTGTCTCAAGACTTAGAGGGAGTTATAGGGACGTGGAAGGCCTCTATAGTTTGGCCGAATTGGAGTCATTAGAGGAGGCTTGGTCTATGTATAAAGACGAGGTACTTCATCGCATTTACGAAGAAGATGAAATCATTCATATTTCTGATTCATCCGACTCCGATTCTCTTGCAGATGTTCGGCCGACTACTGCGCCGCAACATTCGATGCCAGAAGCGGTATCTCCCAGCATTTCTGTGCATCAGGCTTTGGTCTTACGCAGCCGTCATCTTCGGCTCCTCTGCATTCTTCTCCTCAAGTGGAGTTTCTTGAGCCTGAGCGGCCGTCATCTTCGGCTCTCATGGTTGTTTCTTCCGCAGCTCCTGCTCAGACAGTCCAAGTACTGGCCGCTCTTGAGCAGCCGTTGCCCCATCGGGATGAGTCTCCCATTTTGCCAACGAGTTCTCCTACTCGGCCGTCTTCTCCTCAGGCCGCACCACAGTCGACTCTTGTCCCCCCGTATCCATCATCCCCAGGGCCTTCATTTCAACAAGAGCTAGCGCAGCCCGCGGCTGAAGCATTCGAGGCACTGGTGGGTCAGCCCTCTGGTTCTGGTTCTGGGGTGGCAAGTCTTTTCTTCTTCTTTAGTTCGTCCTTACCCTGGCTTATACTTGCTAATTTCTTCTTTGTGTACAGGTATCCGACCCATTGCTGCAAACAATCCAGGACATTTTGGATCGCTTTGGACGAATGTCCTCTGCTTCTTTTCGGCCTCCTTCGCCTTTGGTCGGCACCAGCATAAACATGGAGGTCCTTCAGGAGGTTCTTGGCCAATATGATTCATTTGCTGCACTAGAAATTAATCAAGCCGCGTGGCCGGAGAACGTCCTTCAATTGGATAAAAGCTCCTCCGAGTTGAGCCGGATATTGGCCCTCCCTACCTTGCCAATATCTGTTGATGATCGACTTTTCCTCCAAGAGATGCAAAATGACATAGCAAACCTTCTCTCTCGGTATCGCAATATGCACAGCCAGAAGATCGGGCTTCGCTCTTCTGTGATGAGGAAAGAAACGCTTCGTGGCTCTCTCGAGGCACGACATCAGGCCCTGAGGGAAACAACAGAAGAAATGGTGACCGAAGAATCGGTCTTCCTGGACCTGGAGCGACAACTAAAAGAGATTCAGCGTCTTCTTGAGGAAAGCCGCATGAGGAAGGAGGCTAAGAGGAGGACCCTCGTTACTCGAGTAGAGGAGATGGACAAGTCTATGGCAGAGTATGAGGGGTTGGCCCGTATCAATTTTGAGAAAAGCCTGGCCGACTTAGACGCAGTGGGTTTGGGAATACAGGACGAATGGCGCCTGAGGAGGGACACGCTTTCGGCCATTAAGGGGCTTCGTGGGGATTTTCGGCGATCTTCGGGCCAAAAGTAATATTTTTGTAAGACGTTATATCGTCTATCCTTGTATTCTTAGGACGTTTTCGTCCATGTTTAATGAGAACTTATTATTGTTTCAGTGCATTTTGTTTTCGTGCTCCCATAATGAGGGCACATATTTCTTTATGTATTTTCCGTTTATTGCTCTTGTATGCACTCTTCCGTTTAAGTCTTGTAGATGATATGCTCCATTTGGCAACACGTTTTTTACCATGAATTGGCCTTCCCAATTGGGCGACCATTTGCTATACGCTGGGTCCTTAGAACCAAGTGGCAACACAGTCTTCCACACTAATTCGCCCTACCTGAACGATTTAGCCATTACTCTGAGGTTGTATTCCTTGGCTATCCTTTTCTTTTGTGCTTCTAGACGATTTAGCGCATCACATCTGATGTCGTCCAATTCCAACAAGTTCTGGATCATTGCCTCGTCGTAGTCTTCCCGCGTCAGTTTGTCTTGCAACATCACCTTGGTAGACTCAATATTCATTTCTACTGGAAGAACGGCCTCTTGACCATACACTAATTGGAACGGCGTCACCGAAGTACTTGTTCGCGGTGACGTTCTATAGGCCCATAAAGCTTGACTCAAATATTCATCCCATCGTCTGGCATTTTCTGTCACCATTTTCCGAATCAATCCTTTAAGGGTCTTGTTGGTCGATTCTGCTTGACCATTTGACTGAGGGTAGTAGGGAGTAGTGTTCACTAGTCGGACTCTGTATTCGCCCAGGAAGTCTTTTACATTTTCACCGTTTAATGAAGTACCATGATCTACCATTATTGTCTGTGGTATACTAAATCGGTTCCTTTATGAACTTGATGATCTGCTCTTGGGAGATTTCTACAACTGGGATGGCTTCCACCCATTTAGTGAAGAAATCGGTGGCAATGATGATGAAAGTATGCCTCTTACTTGATGTAGGATAAATCTTCCCTATCAAGTCTATCGCCCATCCCATAAATGGCCACGGTTTAATGACTGGGACCATCTCAGTTGCTGGAGCCCTCTGAATAGGTTCGTGCTTCTGACAAGCAATGCATCATTTGGCATATGAGGTGCACGATTCTCCCATATTTGGCCAATAATAACCGCTTCGTACAATCAACCATCTCATCTTTACCCCGGCTTGGTGAGCCCCACAAATGCCTTCATGCACTTCGGCCATGATAGTTTTGGATTCGGATGGCCCTACATATTTCAACAACAACCCATCTTGTCGTTTCTTATATAGCACATCTCCTGATACTAAATAGTTCAAAGCTTTAAGTTTTAGCTTTTGATTCTTCCCTACTTCGAGCTGCTTTAGGAATGTCTTGATTTCGTTTCTCCAATCGTCCTTTTTTTCGGCTTCGATAACCATGGCGTCCGTATCTTTAGCTCGCCTCATGAGGACTAGCTCAACCTCTTCGCTCCTGTATACCCTACCTATGTTTGTATGTTTATATCCGGAGGCTGCTTGGGCTAATCTATTGGCCAATTCGTTCTTTGCCCTCAGAATGTACTCCAATTCAGCGTGATCAAATCGTTCTACTAATTCTTTGACCACGTCTAATAATGTCATTACTGATGGGCTTTGACATTTGAAAGCTCATATCACTAGTTGAATTACCAGCTGCAAATCTCCCTTGATGGACGCATGGGTTACTCCCATATTGAGGAGCATCTCGAGCCCAAGTATCAAGGCTTCGTATTCGGCCTGGTTATTAGTGCAGTATTTTGTCAACTTGACTAAGAATCGGAAAGATTATCCCAACGGGTTGACCAGGACTAATCCTATTCCAGCTCCCTTCATTGTGCTGGATCCGTCGAAATACATCGTCCATGGTTTCAGACTGCATTCGTCCAGATCCATTTCTATTTACTTTTGTTGGTTTTTTCTAAACATCCCAAGGATCATTATCAAGCAAGAAACAAGTATGAATACACATCAAAGGAGGTGCGGAATTATACTCATAATGAATGGATTGGATGCATCGAAGAACAAAACTCCCTTTCCTTCCTATGTCAAGCTCGACAAACTCACTGGTTTGGGCTCCATGGATTCAGTCATTGTGGGTATTTGGACTCCATCTTCATCTTCAAGCTCCAAGCTTCAACAATGGTGATTCCATGCTCATGAGATGGTTTCCCTATCACCTTGTATGCCTCCTTGTGTGCTAGCACCTTGATGATTAGCCACAAATCATCATCTTCTTCCTTGCTAAATTCGGCCTTGCCAAACAAAAGAAAAGAGAAGAAATTTTGGTCTCCAAAACCGTGAGAGGGAGAGGAGGGAAAAGCTCTAAAACCTTGAGCCTTGTTAGAGAGAGAGAGAAGAAATGGATTTTGTATATATTAATTGATTTTCCAAAAATAATTAAACATATACCAACCTTTTTAATTTCAAAAATCAAAAAGCAAAAGACATTAAAGCCTTTCAAACTACTCACATCAAGTCACATCACTCATGAATAGTGATTGGTGTCAATCACTCAAAGTGAAAGACATCTATCACTTGATTGACGAATGATGTGACGCTAGATGCGACTAGCGATTTGACGCTTGATTTGACTTGCGTGCCGCACTTGAAATCGAAATGCGAATGCGCTCGCAAATAATCCCGGGCTTGGGTTCGCTAATTCTAAATTAATGAATTTTCTGTTGCGTCGTAATTAAATCTAATTTAATTAAATAATCATGCCTAGCATAATTACTATTCACGTTGCTAACGAATTAATTCTAAATTAATTCGTTCGCCCGAATTAAAATCCAATTTTAATTGCGCGTCGAAATCCAATTTCGTTTAATATATCAAATATATTAATTTATCGATTAATTCCAAATTAATCGCTATCTCTTTAAATAATATTTTATCCCAGATAAAATATCTCCGTAATTAATCTCATATTAATTTTCTCTCTCATCTTAAATTAATCCCAGATTAATAAGGTGCGAGTCATACATCATCGGTGAATCTTCGGGAAATGACCCATGAGATCCCCGAATATGTTGGCAGTAAATTCGATCGTCGGACTATCCGAACACGTAAGTACCTTTTACTACGTTTTACCGATTTACAAGACAAGGTTGGCTTCTAGCAAAGCGCCATGCCTACCCAATTCTCCAGAAACAAGCTTACAGGAATAAGCGATCTATATCAGGCGTAGTATACATAGTATTGCGTATGTCGATCCAGTATCGGATGATCACGTGCTAGGCCTGGGGCTGGAATTGTGTCTGCCCTGTACGAAGCACATGTCAGATGTCTGGTAACTAGTCTCTATAATCGGATATACATGACCTTGTCATAATATGACTGGAGCATTTAAGAGAAATAGTCTCGTATCCTACGTGACCATCATCTCCACTATGACTGGAGTGATACTTCCGTCTTGACATCACACCCAACACACTACGATTCTCAATATACCCAGCATTGGCGTACACAGAACCTGTTAAAGTCCTGGACGACCGCAACCAAAGTATATTGATTGTCGCAAATATAGCGGTGCAAGTCTCAGGTTAAGACCAAATACACATACCCTGATTTCGGACTTCCATAGACACATAGTAATACTACCAATGGAATTCCGAGGGGGTCTATCCAGAGCGAAGCTGTTTCCCGTACCATCGATAAAACACAACCTCCTATTACACTTGCATGAGTATCCTATACCCAAATATATGAGAACTATGCCGTTGTGCCCTCACAAACGCGCACAAGTGTAATACTAGTCTTTTACGCATTTATCGATGTCCAATCTCGACAATGCTCTGACTATGGATATTTAATGATTTATCCTTCGTGGACTGATACTGTCTCATATCATTCTCAATCCAGGAACAAATCACAGGGACCTCCTATCATTTATACATCTAGGTGATCTAATCACAAATGATAAGAGTGCAATCTCCTTTGTCACATAGTTAATTTGTACAATAACACCATGATCTGTACAAATAGTGATGCTATGGGTCATAATTATCCAACAATCTCCCACTTGGCCAATAGCCAGTCACTCGAGTGCTTGACACCCGAACTATGTACGGTTGGCTCAAACTGCTGAGAAATGCTTTCGTCAGTGGATTTGCATGATTATCATCTGATGCGATTTATTCGATCATCACATCGCCACGATGTATGATCCGAACGAATCAGATGAATATCGAAGTATTTATCTGGATCGTTGATGAGACCATTAATTCTTTAGCCTGTGCTTAAGCCTAGCTCAGCTGCTAACGAAATTATATCTAATCTAATTAGATTTATTATCGACCCAGAAGGCTTCTATTGCTGCCTCAGCTGCAGCAATAACCCGCATTTGTTGTTTATTCGGTAACAATATCTTGCTTGGAAGATTTTCAGCTCACTGTTCCGTTATTCAAACTTTGTAGTACCGTTTGCGACTTAAAGTCGTTTTATCGGTTTAGGAAACTTGCAGTAGTGATCCTAGTCACTTCAAGTTCTCATTCTCCACAGATTAAGACAGCATCCTTAGTTCTCTAAGATACTAACAGATGTTCTTAACATCAATCCAGTGGCTATCACTTGGATTGGCATGGTTGTGAATCCATATGCTTAAAGCGTATGAGACACAAGGTCGCGTACATTTTTCAATGTACGATTTCTCAGAGAGTTTTCTCGAAATCCAAGCTTTCGCCGATTGTTTGTTATGGGAATATCATTATTTTTATAGGACAGCCACTGTCAGTGCGCTCCCACTAACCCTCTTATATACACAAGAATCATTTTCGTTTTGAATTAAATAATAAACTATTATGATTACATCAAAACGATAATTCCAAGAATCTAATGCTTGCTTCAATCCAAACATGGATCGAATAACCTGCAAACCTTGTTTGCTAGTTTTGGATACGACAAAACCGACAGGATATTGTAAACATCCTCCAAAAGGTTTCCTTTTCAGGAAAGCAATTTTCCCATTAAGCTGACATATTTCACAAATGAAACATGCAGCAATAGCAAGCATTATCCAAATGGATTTACCATGGCAACAGTTAAAAGGTTGAATCGTAATCAACACAATGTTGATAACGATACCTTCCGCTAAAAGCCTAGCTTTATACGTTGGTTTGTTGACATCCATGTGTCTTCCTTGAAGACTTATAGTACAAATAGGCACAACGCCTTGCGGTACATCAACTAGTATCCAAACTGGTTGATATACATGGAATCCATTTTGGATGTCATGGCACTTTTCCATAATAGGGAGTCGATACCTTGTATCACTTCCTCATACGTAGTCAGTTGATATACATTAAAAGATTATCATCTTTATAAGGTGAGATCATAAACCCATACCCCAGGTTATTTTCTGACTCTCTCCGACCTACGCGGTTCTTGTGTATTCGAAGATTAATGGTAATAGTTTCATCCTTGATGAACTATTTATGTTCCATTAATGAATGGGTGCCTTGAATAGTATCACTCCGATTTTCATCGAGTTTTACCATCCTCCCACTTTCCACTGCATATCGGTATTCCTCTTAGGAAAACCGCATGGCAAGCAACAATTAAATTGTTCTCTGGTAAGATGTATAAGTACAATACTTTGGTATCCCTAGGATAACCTACAATTGGCACTTATCCAATTTGGGTTTTATTTTGGTATCATCCAAATATGTGCCCAGCATACCCAAATATTCAGGAATGAGAAACCCGATTTCTTTCCTTTTCATATCTAATATGATATCTGTCAAACAGATTTTTATGGAACCTTATTCTAAATAAGTTCTGCACTGTTTATGCGTATCCGTTGAAGGAAATGGTAGCTCAGAGAGACTCATGATTAACCTTATCATGTCCAACAAAATTCGGTTACTCTGTTCGGACACACCGTCAAATTGATGTGTTCCGGGAGGAGTCCTCTTTGAAAGAATACTGTACTCTTTCAAGTATATTAGAAACTTATTGCTTAAGTATTTTCAATAAGGTCTTACCGTGACGGTTTAATACTTTAGCCGATCTGTTTGTCTATTTCGTGTTGAAATTTTAAAAGTTTCCGATTTGTGTTCTTCAAAAGAAACACATAACCATAACGCGATGCCACATCCGTAAAGGTCACGAAATATTCATATCCATATCTAGCCTTGCTAGACATGGGCCCACTTGCTTCATTATGAACTAGGGCTAACAGATCGGTGGCTTTTACACTTTTACCAAGTAAATAGTGTTTTAGGCACTTTGCCCAATAAACTAGATTCGTAGACTTTATTTGAATGGAATCAAATTAGTCCGAGTACCCACTCTTCAAAAGTGTCGATATACGATTCTTGTTTAATTGTGTCCAGACGACAATGCCACTTGTCAGTTTCTTCTGATCAAGTCAGTTTGAGCTAGTTGTTTGTCATTTTATACGTTTGAGATTTTATTTATATTCAAAATATAAATGTCGTTATTCACATCTAATGTGTTTATCTCAATATCAACTTTATATAATAAAACACTTTAGTGTTCTAGGATATAAAGGTTCACCCGCAACAGGTTAAACACTGATATGAAGATAATGTTTCTAGTCAAACTAGTTACATTATAACAGTTTCCAAATTTAGGTACACACCCGAAGGTAGTCCCTAAACTTAGGTATCTACGGTTAAAACATTGATTTTCATCCCGTTTCCAATCCGCAGATTAAATCTCAATTGAGGTCAGTATCCTGCTCATAGCAGATTCTGAACATCAATATTTATATATATCACACTAAGTATCTAAAATCCAATTTTAATACTAGTAGTGAACATAATGTTGACAAACATATTTGAAGTCAGAGCCTTGCTCGTCTTTAATTCCTTCATGCCTGCTTTGTCCAAACGGCAGTCACGCTTTCGTGATCCCGTTTACCACAATTGAGCAGACATTTTGGGATATGTCTGCTATCTTCCCAGAAGACTATAATGATTTTGCCTTTGCCCTTTTTTCATATTCCAGAAGCCTTTGGCCAAGCCTTGGCCTTCTAGAATATCGAAGTAAGGTGCGCCTTGCGCTACTTTCCTTATTGCAAATTTTGACTTGATCTCATTGAGAATAGTCATTAACCCTCCAAGAGTTTACTATTGCAATTTATAATACTTCTAAAATCTAAGTATAGATTTATGAAGATCCTTCAATTTCATTATCATACTTTAAGGATCTAATCCTTAGTTCTGATTCAGAAATTAAGGAGTCTACTGCGACAAGTTTAATGGATTAAGCACTTAAGTTATCATCACATGATCTTCCAAAGATTATGCTATACTGTTTGCTCAACTCCGGGCTTAGGCCTAATATGTTATTTTATCAAATAAAGTAACTTATTAGTTTCCAGGACCATCCTGAAATTTTATTCCCAATTTGAAAATTAAACCATTTAAATACATTTTCCCTAGGATTATGTTTTAAATGTCAATCTTTCAATTTTATCTTGATTTTAATAGTTCAACTATTTAATCAACGATTTTGGTACTATTTATTATAATGATTACAATAATCCAACTATTTAATCAACTATAATTTAATAGATTAAAATCAATTATATTGATTACTATAATCCAATTATAAAATCAACTATAAATGAATAGTTTGAATATATTCCAACTATTTATTAAAACAACATTTAAATATTAGTCCAACTAACATTTAATTTATTTGACGAATGGTATTTATTTGAGCGCGTATGACAAGTAATTAAATGAATATTGCAAATTCAATTTTTGCCTCCCACTATTTTTCGGCGAGCCTCTAACCCTCTGTCGAGTACTCGGGAAACCGTGTTTCCTAGTGGGCTAGGATCCCGTTAAATATCACACAATCTTGACTTTGGCCAACAAATTGTATGATAATTAACTAGGTAGATCTCTAAGATCAATTGGATCCAATCCAATTCCTAGATCCAGTATGGGGACATCCAAGTCCGAAACATATATCTTATATATGCCAATACATCCAATGTATTACCTAACCTTTTTCCTCTGAATCAACTAAGCCTTGACTTTGGCACAACAAACTTAGTGATCCCAGTTAAGCGCGACCCATTGGCAATGGAAAGCTTCGTAATCAATGTCGATGGACAAGAAGTGGTCTTGACTTTGGCCAACAAACCACAACTTGGACAAAACACCAATATGTAACAAAGCCTTCGTGATTCAAACACATCCTCGACGGACAAAGGCCGTGACTTTGGCCAACAAGCCAATGCCAGTCTCGGATCTTGAGTGAGAATCACTCAATGGAAGGAAAGACGCTTAATATTTTGCGAGGGTTTTTCGCGTGTAAATTAGCAACCAATTTATTATCTTTGTTAAGGTCTCATCATCATACACCCTTAAACATGCATTCTAAACACATAATAAAGCGCGTATAAATTAATAATAATGATATGCGGATGGATACTTTACACATTGATCCTAGATCAAATCTCTCAATTTCTCTCTCCTGATAGCACATGCATCACTTCTACCTGTTACACTACACTTCTAAAGAAACCTCATTTACATTGAGGGGAATAGGTGAGAAGAGAATACAAAGAGTATGGAGGTGATAAGGCTGGACACGCAGGTCCAATTTATAAATCAAATTTATTACAACAATTTCTAAAATTGCCCCACCCATCTAATATCCATTTAATATACATTATTCATGCATCGCAATCATGTATTCACACAAGCATGTTATCAATCAATCTAATCAAATTAATTAATCTGATAATTAGTGATCATCCAATGTTCAAACAACGATTTGATTTTGCTCGAGTCAAATTCGTTTTGCGAATAAGTACTCAAAGTAAGAATTCTCGAATTAAATTAAACTACATAATTAAATCCAATTCAATATGCATTTAATTCTAATTCACTTTTTAATTCCAAATTAAATATTACACTTTATTAATAAACCTTTACGACTTAAATTCCAAATTTAATCGTTACGGGTCTCAAAGCCCGATTAATATCCAATATTAATTTAATTAAAGTCCAATGAGCTTTTAATTAATTTCTTAAGGCGTGGACTTTTGGTCAACACGGGTCAAACCCATAACCAAAGTCCAATCCGGGAGTTACACCATAAGCCCAGAAATCAATTTAGACCCATTAGGCCCAATTAAACTTTAAAGGTCCATTAAGTCGCATTTGGGCTTTATGGATGCGGTTTTGGGCCCAATTGGATCCAATCCATTTGGCCTAAACCTAACTTGGTACAACCAAGCCCAATAAACCCAATAACAACATAACAAGCCCAATTTCTAAAATTGGCCCAAAATAATTAAATTACAAAATCCAATTTCACAATTCAATTATCCAAAAGTGTATTACATAATTAATTACCCAATTCAATATTTCCAAAACACCAATTAGCCCAATTAATCATGTTCATTTTCATCATCACATGTCCAACACATTTTGATTAAAATCAAACCCATATACCATGCTACATGTCTCGGCCAAAGGGGAAATTTATGCCCAAATCAAATTCAATCCAATTAAATTCAATTCAACATTAAATCAATATTCCCAAATGATTTCCAACACATCCAATGATCAAAAATCAAAAAATCCAAGACATTAGGGTTCATTGTATTTTCGGCCAACACAATGTAATTGGGGAAAATTTGTCCAATTCAAAATTCATCAAATTGACAATGCATAACACCATGTTATCATCAATTAAGCATACTAAAACATTCAATTTCATCCAAATATGCTCAAATCAAAAAGCCCCAAATTTTACCCTAATTCATGTTTCATGCTCAAATGGCTCCTGATACCATTGTTGGTTTTTTCTAAACATCCCAATGATCATTATCAAGCAAGAAACAAGTATGAATACACATCAAAAAAAGGTGCGGAATTATACTCACAATGAATGGATTGGATGCATCGAAGAACAAAACTCCATTTCCTTTCTCTGTCAAGCTCGGAAAACTCACTGGTTTGGGCTCCATGGATTCGGTCATGGTGGGTATTTGGACTCCATCTTCATTTTCAAGCTCCAAGCTTCAACAATGGTGATTCCATGCTCATGAGATGGTTTCCCTATCACCTTGTATGCCTCATTGTGTGCTAGCACCTTGATGATTTGCCACAAATCATAATCTTCTTCCTTGCTAAATTCGGCCTTGCCAAACAAAAGAAGAGAAAAGAAATGTTGGTCTCCAAAACCGTGAGAGGGAGAGGAGGGAAAAGCTCTAAAACCGTGAGCCTTGTTAGAGAGAGAGAGAAGAAATGGATTTTGTATATATTAATTGATTTTCCAAAAATAATTAAACATATACCAACCTTTTTAATTTCAAAAATCAAAAAGCAAAAGGCATTAAAACCTTTCAAACTACTCATATCAAGTCACATCACTCATAAATAGTGACTGGTGTCAATCACTCAAAGTGAAAGACATCTATCACTTGATTGACGAATGATGTGACGCTCGATACGACTAGCGATTTGACGCTTGATTTGACTTGCGTGCCGCACTCGAATTTGAAATGCGAATGCGCTCGCAAATAATCCCAGGCTCGGGTTCGCTAATTCTAAATTAACGAATTTTCCGTTGCGTCGTAATTAAATCTAATTTAATTAAATAATCACGCCTATCATAATTACTATTCACGTCGCTAACGAATTAATTCTAAATTAATTCGTTCGCCCGAATTAAAATCCAATTTTAATTCCGCGTCGAAATCCAATTTCGTTTAATATATCGAATATATTAATTTGTCGATTAATTCCAAATTAATCGCTCTCTCTCTTTAAATAATATTTTATCCCAGATAAAATATCTCCGTAATTAATCCCAGATTAATTTTCTCTCTCATCTTAAATTAATCCAGATTAATAAAGTGCGAGTCAAACATCATCAGTGAATCTTCGGGTAGCGACCCATGAGATCCTCGGATATGTTGGCTGTAAATTCGGTCGTCGGACTATTCGAACACGTAAGTATATTGTACTACGTTTTACCGATTTACAAGACAAGGTTGGCTTCTAGCAAAGCGCCATGCCTACCTAATTCTCCATAAACATGCTTACATGAATAAGCGATCTATGTCAGGCTTAGTATACATAGTATTGCGTATGTCGATCCAGTATCAGATGATCACGTGCTAGGTCTGGGGCTGGAATTGTGTCTGCCCCGTACGAAGCACATGTCGGATGTCCGGTAACTAGTCTCTATAATCGGATATACATGACCTTGTCATAATATCCCGATAGCTGCAGCATTTAAGAGAACCAGTCCCGTATCCTACGTGACCATCATCTCCACTATGACTGGAGTGATACTTCCGTCTTGACATCACACCCAACACACTACGATTCTCACTATACCCAGCATTGGCGTACACGGAACCTGTTAAAGTCTTGGACGACCGCAACCAAAGTATATTGATTGTCGCAAGTATTAGCGGTGCAAGTCTCAGGTTAAGACCAAATACACCTACCCTGATTTCGGACTTCCATAGACACATAGTCATACTACCAATGGAATTCCGAGGGGGTCTATCTAGAGCGAAGCTGTTTCCCGTACCATCGGTAAAACACAACCTCCTATTACACTTGCATGAGTATCTTATACCCAAATATATGAGAACTATGTCGTTGTGCCCTCACAAACGCGCACAAGTGTAATACTAGTCTTTTACGCATTTATCGATGTCCAATCTCGACAATGCTCTGACTATGGATATTTAATGATTTATCCTTCGTGGACTGATACTGTCTCATATCATTCTCAATCCAGGAACAAATCACAGGGACCTCCTATCATTTATACATCTAGGTGATCTAATCACAAATGATAAGAGTGCAATCTCCTTTGTCACATAGTTAATTTGTACAACAACACCATGATCTGTACAAATAGTGACGCTATGGGTCATAATTATCCAACACCTTTATCGTGCTCAGACATGGATGGTCGGCCAAAAAATCGGCCAAGGCTTGATTTTTAACGGCCTTTTGGGGTTCATGCCGTATATCAAATTCTGAAAGTGATAATGACCAAAAACCGACTCTTTGATGCAAGATGGGACGAGAAAACATGTATTTTATTATATTAATTCTTGTAATCAAGTACACTATATTCGGCCTAAGGTAGGCTCGTAATTTAGTACATGTGAAGTACAAAGCCAAACATAATTTCTCCATGGGAGAATAGTTACATTCATAATTCAGCAATTGTCTGCTAATATAGTAAATGGCTCTCTCAATGTTCATGTCGTCATCTTGCGCGATCATCCCAGCTATGGACTGCTCTTCAGCCGCTATGTACAACTTTATTGGCTTTCCTGGCACTGGAGGTACCATCACCGGCGGCTGTGACAAGTACTTCTTCAGGCTGTCAAATGCTTGTTGATGTTCCTCGGTCCAGACGAATTCGTCCTCGCCTTTTAGCTTTAATAAGAAGGAGAACACTTTTGTTTTCCCTGCACAGTTGGAGATGAATCGCCTTAAGTTAATTTGCCCTAAAAACCTCTGCAACTCTTTTTTATTTCGGGGTGGCATAGCTTCGGTGATCGCCTGAGACTTATTGGTGTCGATCTCAATTCCCCGTTGGTGCACTAGAAACCGTAGGAAATTTCCTGTGCACACCCCGAAAGCACATTTGGCAGGGTCCATTCTTAGTTTGAACTTTCTCATTCGTTCGAAGGTCGTTGCTAAATGGCCAAAATGTTCGTCCATAGTCACAGATTTAGCCACTATATCGTCCACATAGACTTCTACGAATTCGCCAATCATGTCATGAAAGATTAAGTTCATGGCCCGCTGATAAGTGGCACCAGTATTTTTCAGGCCGAATGGCATGACTGCCCATTCATAACACCCTAGAGAGCCTGGGCATCTAAAGGCCGTCTTGGGTACATCATCTACGGCGATGTAAATCTGAATATAGCCCGCATACCCATCCATAAACGAGTATACTTGATACCCTGCCGTGGAATCCACTAGGGAATCTACTGTCGGCATTAGGTATTGATCATTTGGTGTTGCCAGGTTTAAATTTCTGAAATCTATACAGATCCTTATCTTTCCATTCTTTTTCCTAACTAGGACAATATTTGACAACCATTCCACATATCTGGTCGTCCTAATGAATTTTGCCTCTAACAGTCGTTCACCTTCTTTCTTAATATCAGGCATGACATTAGGCGCAAACCTCCGGGGAGGCTGCCTGTGAGGCCTATGGCTTGGCATGATTGGCAGCCTATGCTCTACCAACGTCCTATCTAAGCCAGGCATCTCATTGTAGTCCCATGCAAAACAATCTTTGTATCTTTGCAGCAAACAAACTAACTTTTCACGTACCTGGAGCTCCAATTCCTTGCTGACGTAAGTTATGCGCCTATCGTGCTCATTCCCCAGATTTACCTCGTCCAAAGCATCTTGTCCTCTTGAGATGTTTGTCTTGCATCGTCCATTCAGGGCGAACTCCTCTTCCTTTGATTCTCCTCCTTTCATCAAGTAGTCCACTCCACATAGTTATTTTATTTTGTCCTCCGTCTGGTATGCCAGCAATTTGCCTCTTAAGGCCGAAATAGCGGCCTATGCTTCGTCCTCATTTCTTCGCTCCATCACATAGGCCAATAAATTGGCCTTGGAGGCCGCAAGAGCGGCTTGCTCCTTATTCTGGCCGTATTTCATTCGAATCGTTGTGTGTTGGTTCCCCAAAGACCAATGTGGTTGGTCTCGTCTGTGCGAACAAATCGTCCAGCAACCCAGAGGGGTAAAACTCGTCATTCTGAGCCACAATAGTAGGGCTTTCCCATTTATTCAAAACTCTGGTCGGCCCATAATTCCCTTCGTACATGAAGTACTCGACCGAGTTTGTCTCCGCAGCGAAAGGCTTATTGTCGGCATGCACTATCTCTACTTCGTCCCTTTGGTTCTAGAAAACCATGCATTGATGAAGGGATGCATCGGCTGCCGTGAATCCAGTCTCGTCCCAGGAGCATATTGTATGTGGTTGGTCCATCTATGACGAAAAATACCATTGTCTTCGTAGTACTTCCCACTTACAGGTCCAATGGAATAACTCATTTTGCTGTCGTCGCCCCTCCATTAAAGCCGGTAAGCACCACTTCCGTAGGGAGAAGTTCTTCTTCGGACTTTGCCAAACGTCCTAGCATCCTAACTGGTATTGCATTAATGGCCGCCCCGTTATCAATTAGCACTTTGGTGACATGTATCCCGTTAGCCTTTGCCTTTACATACAACGGCCGCAGGTGCTTCGTCATTTGTGTTGGTGGCTTCGGGAAAAACACTCTCTCTGATAGACCTATTTCCATTGCTTGATCGCCCTCAACTTGTGACGATTCCTCTTCCATGTCCCATCTGGAAAGTGGCAACGTGGCTGGTGAATCTTGGGAGACATGATTGACAGTCAATCTCTGTTTTTCGGCTCTGGTGAGGGTCCGTTTTACCTTAGGCGTCCCATACAAAACAAGGAACAGATATCGTCCCAAATCTTCTCCCAACATCCCGACTGCAGGATTATCGGCTTCATATAATTCTCTGAGAAGCCGATTCTGTGAAATTCCCTTTCTCCTTGATTCGATTTTGATGTCAATTTCTTATTCTACATCAGTCATCTCTTCATCTTCAGCTTCCCTGTCTGTGATTGAGAGCGCTGCAAATTCAGTTTCGTTACCCTCATAAACGTCCTCGCTTGTTCCGGCTTCCCAATTGTTATCTCTCCTGAATTTCCCATGCAATAGGTAATGATTAGCCACCACTAGCGGCATACAGCCGAGCTGAATGACGATAGGCGGCTCTTCATCGTCTGTTTCGTCCTGTTTCCGTCTACCGAATTTAGTGCGTTCGTCGCAACTTATCATCGTTCCTTCTTTGTCGTCACCCCCTTTTTTATTTACTTCTGTTTTCTCTGTGGTGCGAGGGCTACGGCCTATGGTGGCCTTCGCTTCACCTTGTCGACGCATCAAACGGCCATAATTCCTTTGGTGCCGCCTCAACTGCGTCCTTGTCATTTCGTCCACAGGGGGATAGTTCCTGCCTGGTCGCTGGCCCGAATGTGGCTTTTGGTACGGATGCCAAACATTGGGCCGATTAATCTTCGGCCTGAACGTCCTTACATTCTAGAAGAAATTTGAATTCTCCCCATAGAACCTTGGGGCGAAGGTTCGGGGCTGCCATGATGATGGCTTTCTCTTTGCAGGCCTTTCGCAAGTGTCTTCTAACTCTTTCATCCATTCCATGTCGTTCTTGCATCGAATACAAATGTTCTGCTGGCCTCCTTGCTCTGAAGGTGCCTTAATCCTTTCCAGAGCGCTTGGAGGATGACGGTGTTGTCCTTCGTCTAGCACTAATTTGACTTTCGGCAGGTTCATCTTGGCAAGGTCTGGATTGATCATGTTCAACCCCACCGATTTTGGAAACGGGTCGCTGTCCACGGCCATCTTTTTCTCGAACGTGATTCGTCCGGATTGGCATCCTGTAAGACATTACAAAAAACAAGGCAATTATTAGTTGTGTGAGACCATGCATTGTGTCATTTACAATATTTTTTACTACCGATCTGTTCGGCTGTTGGCAACGTATGTCGGTCGCTCAAGCTAATTTGCTTGTCCTTATATAACTGGTTAAATATAGCATCGACTTTAGTAATATCAAAGGAGAAATTCCTGCCCTTTTTATCATTCTTTTCACTTGCTTGGGGTTCCTGCCCACGTTTTGCAAACGTAAGGTTTCCCTTTAACCAACTCGGCCAGACATAAATCGGCCGATTCGGTATCTATTTCGCTCATTTCATAGTCAATATTCCTGTAATATGTCCATTTGCTCGAATTCTTCATTTGCTCCTCTTCTCGTAATAATCGCTCATAACGCACCACACTAGTGGTGAGTTGGGGAAGGTCCCAAAACTCGCGATCCTGAAACTTCTTTTTCAGATCGAGATTTAAGCAACCTTGAGCGATCCTCACAAATTCGTTTTCGGGCAAAGGCACGTAACATCGGCCTCGGGCTGCCTTAAACCGTTGTAAAAATGTCTCGGCCCACTCTCCTGGCAATTGTCTTAGGTTTGCCAAATCGGCTAAGGCCACTTCAGATTCAGCCTTGTAAAATTGCGCATGAAACAGTTGCTCCATCTGCTGCCAACTTTCTACCGAATTGGCCGGCAGACTGACATACCAGGAGAAAGCTACCCCTGACAGTGATCCGTGAAATAATCTTAGTTTGTGGAAATCATTGACTTCCCCACACTGGAGGGTAAATCGTCCTACGTGTTCCATGGTAGAAACTTCCTCAGACCCCGTAAAGAGGGAAAAATCTGATATCTTGTAGTTTCTAGGCCATGGATAGGCCACATCGACCCAATCAGGATACGGTTTCCGATATCTTGGCCGAATTGGCCGTATGCCTAGACCAAATTGGTTTTGAAGGATCTCGGTCATTTGCTCCCTTAGCATATCGTTGCCATTAAATGGCATAGCTATGGGGGGTGGCTGCGGTCCTCTCAAAAATGGGACATAATCATGATTCTGCCCCTGAGAAACCTGGACACCCTGAGGCAACATCACTTCATTTTGTGCCATATTTGGCCCTTGGTGTATATTCGGCCCTAATTGTGGGCCATTGCCTCCAGGACTTATTCCTCCTCTGAGAACCGTAGGGATGTTGGTCCATTGTGGAGGAACATTACTATGACCAGCCTTCTGACTGCTCGCCGCAGTGAGGGGCGTAGTCCACGGCAGCGCCGTCCCACCGTTTACACATTTGGCCATTAATTCATTCATCGAACTTAGATGTTTAGCCATGTTTTCATAATGCGAATTAACAGTTGATACGAATTTATCTATGACATGCGCATTTTGAAGCCTAACCTGTTCGACAACATCCTGTGTGAATTCACCGAACAACGCGCGCACCGCGTTAGGGCTGAGTTCCCTCATAGATTCGTACCAATTAGCATCTGCCAGGCCCTCGAATTGACCCACTATGGCTGGAACGTTGGGCTTGTTGGTTTGCTCCAGTCCTCCTTCCTCCGCAGTTGAGCCAGTTTGAGCGTTTCTTTTCGGAGGCATCTCCACTCTTTACACCAAATCTCCCACTGTGGTCGCCAAAAACTGTTTGCATAATTTTTAATGCGTGAAGAAAGAAGAGCGTGTAAGGTTCAAACCTCATGAGACAATGTCCCAGCAAGGGGTTTTTGATTAAGTGAATAAGCCTCCAAGGGGCGCAAGCACACAAGTTACAGTCCTAAGATTACAATCTAAGAAATGAAAAATAAAAACATGCTCATTTGAGTCTTCATTTGATCGGGGGTTTCTTTCTCTGCATAGATAAGTTTTTATAGTGAAGTTTGTCAACCATTTTAAGCGGTTCCAGTATCTCCTTGCAGTTGCTGGATCGTGCCTGTAACCGCTGAGCTGCGTGTTTCAACCGCTTGGTTGTGGAGGAAAACTGTCCAACTGTCATGATCGTGGAAGTAACCGTATCATGGGTTCTCGTCCTAAACGTAACCGCATCATGGGCTTTCGTCCTAACCACTGGTCCGATCGCCCCACGCTCTTTGTCGCCCTTTGGTCCATCGCCCTTTTTCCCTTCGCTCTTTCTTTAGTCTCAGGGCA
The DNA here is from genome assembly GCA_019454045.1 of Zanthoxylum bungeanum. Classification (NCBI taxonomy): domain Eukaryota; kingdom Viridiplantae; phylum Streptophyta; class Magnoliopsida; order Sapindales; family Rutaceae; genus Zanthoxylum; species Zanthoxylum bungeanum. The sequence goes on from SKCR01000306.1 coordinate 23,231, forward strand.
ATTTCGTTCTATGGTGGAGATTTTCGTCTGTTAACATTTACAAATTATTACAAACTGTTTATTCCTCTCTCGGTCCAGTCCTTCCTACTCAGCTTCTCACTCTCGGCTTCCCTCTTCTTCTCCCTTCTCCATTTTCGGTCTGCTTTGTTCTTCTTTATTTTCCTTTTCTCGGTTTCAGCTTCTGTTTTTGCTTCTTTCTTCTCCATTTTGCTTCTTTCTATTATAATATTATTATATACACACGTTCAATTTTCTATCTTTCTTATTAAGAAATGTACTACTTATCACCTTTGGTATCTCATAACATAATCTACAACCAATACCTCCAAGAATCACATATCTTCTCATTAACCTCGAAATCGTTCGTCAACCACCCCACATCATATTAAGAAACATTCATTTCTAAAATACCCAAGTAATTTTAGAGAAACTTTGCAAACCCTTTTATCTATATACTTAATGAATAAAATTTAAACAACCATTTCAATGAATTTCCTAAGCCAATTAATTCAAGAGGAGCAAGAAATCAAAAGCCATTACCTTAAAATTTAAAGTCTCAACAGCCCCCAAACTGCCTATAGTGGCCGACCCTATGGCCCCTTCCCAGTTTCAAAACCTTTTCCATTCAACCCAATAGCTACGCACTACATTCCTAATTACCGAATTCATTTAATTTATCCTCTATCACCATACGTAACTGCACCATTAATACATATTATCAGGTTTAAAACTTAATCAATTATTCAACTCTATCAAGGCGGACAATACATCAAAGACTTGGTGTGCATTATTTACACACTTACACTTTAATTTATAATTGACCATGTTCACCACACCTAATTACACTTCAATATGCCTCAATACTTATCAAATTAACCCCAAAACAGCCCTCTACTCCCTATGGCCGAATTTACCCTCAAAAATTAAACTATTATTTTATCCATTTTACTATCTAATATCATCAACAGCACTCCAATTTCTAAACTAGGGTTTATATTAAATTTTCCCCAAATTTAAAATTACTTAACCTCACTAATCCCCTTCAATCTCATATTTTAAAATTTGAAACCTTAATCAACACAAATCCTTCAAATACAAACACACTAAATCAAATTCCCAACTATCAATAAATCCCAATTTGGAAAAATTAATTACACTTAAGGAAATCACAGCATAATTTACTTACAAATTGTTACAAACTGCTTATTCCTCTCTCGGTCTAGTCCTTCCTACTCAGCTTCTCACTCTCGGCTTCCCTCTTCTTCTCCCTTCTCCATTTTCGGTCTGCTTTGTTCTTCTTTAATTTCCTTTTCTCGGTTTCAGCTTCTGTTTTTGCTTCTTTCTTCTCGATCCCTGTCTTCTCTTTTTTTTTTCTATTTATTTTCTCTCGGTCTCTCTCTCCCTCAAGCTTTCTCCCACTCTCGAGATTTTTCTTCCCTCCTTTTTCTGGTTTCGTCTGTGTGTGTGGCAAAAGGTGAGTGTGTGATTTGTCCATCACGTGTGTGTTTTAAATTAAGTGTGTGTATATTAATGTTCCACGTGTCACTTTTCTTTCATTTTGTTCTTTGCATGTGTACATTTACTAATTAAGTGTCTATATATGCTTAATATATAAGTGCGTTACACGTGTATATGCAATAAAAATATCTAAGTCCATTAATATTGATTTATTGAATTTTGATACAACCCCTTTAGTTTGATTATTATCTATCTTATAATCAACCTCTTGAAAAAGTCTCTAACTTACAAAAAAAAAAATGAATTTCGGGTTCGGAAGCGACCCTTAATGCGAAAATAAAATCGTCACAAAATGCTAAAATAACCCGGGATGTTACATCGATACAAACTCTCCATCCGGTTACAGTTCTCGTTGGAATTAGCTCGTTCTTTTCATTTATGACTACAGTTATTCATCCTTTCTTCGGTACACACTGCATAGGACTCACCCAAGTGCTGTCTGAGATGGGGTAAATGATGCCAGCATCCAACCATTTGATGATTTCTTTCTTCACGACTTCCTTCATTATTGGATTTAGTCTCCGTTGATGCTCCACTGTGGGTTTGTTCTCATCATTCATCAGAATCTTGTGCATGCAAAATGATGGACTAATGCCTCGAATGCCTGCTATAGTCCAGCCAATGGCTCTTTTGTGTTATCGTAACACTCTCAGCAACTTTTCTTCCTTCTCCAATGTTAGTGAAGAAGAAATAATAACAGGTAGTTCAGATGAGTTTCCAAGGAACGCATACCTGAGGTGGCTCGGAAGTAACTTCAGCTCCAGTGGTGGTGGTTCTTCAATTAAGGGTTTGATTCGCTCCTTCTTTGGGAGTTCCAGAATTTCAACTGGTAGTGTTGATTTGAACCGAAATGGTTTGTCAAGATAGTTGATACATTCCATGATTTTAACATCTAGCTCGCTGTCAGTCATATTGGTGATGCAAGCTTCAAGTTTGTCCGTGGGAGTTGTATCAGTATCCTGAACGATACTATGAACAACATCAATTCTGAAACATTCTTCCTCATTTTCATCACTTGGGAATTTCATGGCTTTGAAAACATTGAAAGTAACTTCTTGGTCCCGCACTTTCATAGTTAGTTCTCATTTTTGCACATCTATCACAGTTCTACCTGTAGCCAAGAATGGTCTCCCAAGAATGATAGGAACATCTTTGTCTTCCTCCATGTCAAGGATAATGAAATCTGATGAGAGAATGAGTTTATCAACTTTGACCAGCACATCTTCAACCACTCCTTTCGGAAATACGAGTGTTCGATCAGTAAGTTGCAGCGAGACTGAGGTAGGCATTGCTTCTCCAATTTGCAGTTTCCTGTAAATAGAAAAAGGCATCAAATTAACACTTGCACCTAAGTCACATAAAGCCTTACCGATATAATGTTCTCCAATGGTGCATGGGACAGTGAAACTGCTAGGATCTTTCAACTTCGGGGGAAGTTTCCTCTGAATAATGGCACTGCACTCTTCCGTCAATGCTACTGTCTCGTAATCTCCCAATCTCCGTTTTCGTTAAAGAAAGTCTTTCATGAATTTGACGTAGCTGGGCATTTCTTCTAAGGCTTCTGCGAATGGAATGTTGATATGTAACTTGTTGAACACCTCCAGGAATCGAGCAAATTGCTTGTCCAGCTTGTTTTTCTGAAGTCACTGTGGAAAATGTGGAGGTGGAGTGATTTGATCTTTTTCCTTTGCTTCTTTTTCCTCCATCTGTGGGACTGCATCTTTTGGAATTTCTTCAATAGTTTCCTTGATTCCAACATCTTTGTTGATCTCAGTGCCGCTTTTCAAGGTAATGGCTTGACATTGTTCATTCCCTCGGTTCCTTGGATTTGGTTCTGTGTTGCTGGGAAGATTCCCTGGCGGTCTGTAACTTTGAGCATTGGCCAATTGTCCAATTTGATTTTCCAATGCTTTGATGGAAGCATATTGGCTTTGAAAAATAACATCATATACTGCTTATTGCTTTTTGAACATTTCTACAATCCATTCTTTCATCTATGGTTCTTTTTCAAACTCCTGGACTTTATTCTATTGCTGGAATCCAGGTGGTGGATAGTTCTTTTGCCCTGAATTGTTGCTCCATGAAAAATTGGGATGATTCCTCCACCCTGGGTTGTAGGTGTTGGAATATGGATTGTTCCACTGTCTGTTGAAATTATTGACATAATTTACTGTCTCTTCAAGTTGGTTTGGTTCTGGTGCTCCTCCATATGGTGAACTTGTGGATCCTTTTCATATCTGATCCAGCTTGGCGTTGACTACTGAATTGGCTCTAACTTCATAAATTCCAGCAATTCTTTGAATCATGCTCATTTCTGTTGGCCACAAGGAATTGTTGTTAGCCATTTCTTCGATTAGGTCCCAGGTTTGATCTTCTTATTTTTCCATCAAAGCTCCTCCAGCAGCAGCATCAATTGTGGTTCTCATCAGTCCAGAAAGTCCATTATAGAAGTTTGGACTTGAAGCCATTTTGGAATCTCACGGTGATGACACTTTCGGAGCAAATCTTTGTACCTTTCCCAAGCTTCGTAGAGAGTTTCCGAGTCATGTTGTACAAAAGATGTGATGTCATTCCTCAATTTTACTGTTCTGGCTGGTGGAAAATACTTTGCAAGGAATTTGGTGGCTAGAGTGTTCCAAGTTGTGATGGAACCAGCTGGTAGTGAATGTAGCCAAGCTTTTGCTCTGTCTTTCAAAGAATATGGAAAAACCCACGGTCTCATTGCTTCTTCAGCTCCTCGGTTGTAATTGAAAGTGCCGCAAACTTCTAGGAAGTTGCTGATGTGGGTATTAGGATCTTCAGTTGCATTCCCCCCAAACTGCACTGACTGCTGAATCATCTGAATGCATGTTTTGATGTCACATGCATTTGCTGGTAAGGGAGGAAGTACAATACAGGAAATGAAGCCGTCGACCACCGGAATGGTTCTATCTCGAATGGGTATTGGTGGTGTAACTTCCAAAGGTTCAGCTTCCATGTTGATTAAAGCTTCTTGGCCTTCACGTCTTTCCCTTCTCAATTGTCTGATGGTTCTTTCAATTTCTGGGTCAAGCGGTCGGAGTTCGAAGCTTCTGGTTCGTCTCATGTAGTGTGTGAGAACCTAAAACACATAAAATAGAAATAATAAGCAAATAGAAAATTTGATACAAGTAAAGGTATCTAACCTCAAAACTAATAGTGAAAGATAAATAAGTCCCCGGCAACGGCGCCAAAAACTTGACCGATGTAATCACACGCGTATAACGCAAACGCACGTATCATTCAAGTAGTATAAAAAATATCGATCCCACGAGGACTTAATACCTAAGCTAATAATTTTATATGGCCAAATGATTACTAGTATCTAACAAATTGATTGATTGACTGGGTGATGACTTTAAACTTAAAAATAAGTAAATAAAATTACGAGAGTAGGTTGAGGAAAATTCAAATTTATGAAACTATCCAGGGTTGTGATTTCTTCCAATATCTTTTTAAAGATGAAGTGGTTATTTCATGTTTGTGTAATATGTCGGTTTACTTACCTGGAACACCAAATTATTCAAAAGCCTCTGTCGATGGTCAGATGCAAATACCCAGTATAATCCAATTGAACCATATGTCTATGTCAACCAAATTACCTGGATTTATTAAGATTAAGTTCCAATTATGGCTACCCCCGCCCGACAGGTATATGTCTATCCGGTAAGGAAATCTATTAAATGGTTATCTATCCTCAAGGAAGATCGTGGGCTATTAAGTCTAAGGCTAAAACCTAAAATTCCCTTGTCAAGTTTATTTTAAGTTTACTAGATCAATCTTATTATTGACCAGTTAACAAGAAGCATTAAGCTTAAGACTTAATAAGTAAACCTTTATATTACCCAAACTATAAAATAACCCCTTATAAACCGGTGATATTGGAATTCATCACAATCCTAGATAACTAACTTAGTTACGACACATAACTAGGGCTAGTAAAAACTTAAATAAAATAAAAGACATAAAGTAAAATGCTTAAAAGTAAATAAAGAAAATTACAATAAAAGAAAATGCTATGGCTAAATGATCTACTTTTATCACTACTATTTTAGATATCTCACTTAATATAATATATTAACTTGCGAAGTAATTAAATAATTTAATTAAATAATTAAATCTAATTTAATTAAATAATCATGCACATCATAATTACTATTCACGTCGCTAACGAATTAAAATCTAATTTTAATTCCGCGTCGAAATCTAATTTCGTTTAATATATTGAATATATTAATTTATCGATTAATTCCAAATTAATCGTTCTCTCTTTAAATGATATTTTATCCCAGATAAAATATCTCTGCAATTAATCCCAGATTAATTTTCTCTCCCTTCTAATTAATCCCAGATTAATTTAGAGTGCGAGTCATACGTCATCGGTGAATCTTCGGGAAGCGACCCATGAGATCCCCAGATATGTTGGTAGTAAATTCGGTCGTCGGACTATCCAAACACGTAAGTACATCGTACTACGTTTATACCGATTTACAAGACAAGGTTGGCTTCTAGCAAAGCGCCATGCCTACCCAATTCTTCAGAAATATCCTTACAGGAATAAAGGATCTATATCAGGCGTAGTATACGTAGTATTTTGTATGTCGATCCAGTATCGGATGATCACGTGCTAGGCCTGGGGCTGGAATTGTGTCTGCCCCGTACGAAGCACATGTCGGATGTCCGGTAACTAGTCTCTATAATCGGATAAACATGACCTTGTCATTTTATCCCGATGACTGAAGTACTTAAGAGAACCAATACCGTATCCTACGTGACCATCATCTCCATATGATTGGAGTGACACTTCCGTCTTGACATCACACCCAACACACTACGATTCTCAATATACCCAGCATAGGCGTACACAAAACCTGTTAATGCCCTGGACGACCGCAACCAAAGTATATTGATTGTCGCAAGTATTAGCGGTGCAAGTCTCAGGTTAAGACCAAATACACCTACCCTGATTTCGGACTTCCATAGACACATAGTCATACTACCAATGGAATTCCGAGGGGGTCTATCTAGAGCGAAGCTGTTTCCCATACTATCGGTAAAACACAACCTCCTATTACACTTGCATGAGTATCATATACCCAAATATATGAGAACTATGCCGTTGTGCCCTCACAACGCGCACAAGTGTAATACTAGTCTTTTACGTATTTATCGATGTCCAATCTCGATAATACTCTGACTAGGGATATTTAATGATTTATCCTTCGTGGACTGATACTGTCTCATATCATTCTCAATCCAGGAACAAATCATAGGGACCTCCTATCATTTATATATCTAGGTGATCTAATCACAAATGATAAGAGTGCAATCTCCTTTGTCACATAGTTAATTTGTACAACAACACCATGATATGTACAAATAGTGACGCTATGGGTCATAATTGTCCAACAATCTCCCACTTGGCCTATAGCCAGTCACTCGAGTGTCTTACACCCGAACTATGTACGGTTGGCTCAAATTGCTGAGAAAAGACTTTCGTCAGCGGATTTGTATGATTATCATCTGATGCGATTTATTCGATCATCACATCTCCATGATGTATGATCCGAACGAATCAGATGAATATCGAAGTATATATCTGGATCGTTGATGAGACCATTAATTCTTTAGCCTATGCTGACGCCTAGCTCAGCTGCTAACATAATTATATCTAATCTAATTAGATTATTATCGACTCAGAAGGCTTCTATTGCTGCCTCAGCTGCAACAATAACCCGCATTTGTTGTTTATTCGGTAATAATATATTGCTTGGAAGATTTCCAACTCACTGTTCCGTTATTCAAACTGTATAGTACCGTTTATGACTTATAGTCGTTTTATCGGTTTAGGAAACTTACAGTAGTGATCCCAGTCACTTCAAGTTCTCATTCTCCATAGTATAAGAATGTATCCTTAGTTCTCTAAGAAACTAACGGATGTTCTTAACATCAATCCAGTGACCATCACTTGGATTGGCCTGTTTGTGAATCCATATGCCCAAAACGTATGAGACACCAGGTCGCGTACATTTTTCAATGTACGATTTCTCGGAGAGTTTTATCGAAAGCCAAGCTTTCACCGATTGTTTTATGGGAATATCATTTCCAAGAAATGACATATTATCATTATTTATAGGACAGCGATTGGCAGTGCGCTCCCACTAACCTTCTAATATACACAACAATCATTTTCGTTTTGAATTAAATCATACTCCATTATGATTACATCAAAACGATAATTCCAAGAACCTATGCTTGCTTCAATCCAAACATAGATCGAACAACCTGCAAACCTTGTTTGCTTGTTATGGTACGACAAAACTGTCAGGTAGTTGTAAACATCCTCCAAAAGGTTTCCGTTTAAGGAAAGCGATTTTCCCATTTAGTTGACATATTTCATAAATGAAACATGCAGCATTAGCAAGCATTATCCAAATGGATTTACCGTGGCAACATGTAAAAAGGTTTAATCATGATCAACACAATATTGATAACGATACCTTTCCGTTACAAGCATAGCTTAGTACGTTGGTATGTTGCCTTCCATGTATGTCTTCCTATAAGACTTGTATAGTACCAATAGGCACAATGCCTTGCGGTACATCAACTAGTATCAAAACATAGTTGATATACATGGAATCCATTTCGGATTCATGGCACTTTGCCATAATAAGGGAGTCGATACCTTGTATCACTTCCTCATACGTAGTCAGTTGGTATACCTCAATAAGATTGACATCTTAATGAGGTGAGATCAGAAACCCATACCCCAGGTTGTTTTCTGACTCTCTCTGACTTACGCGGTTCTTGTGTATTCGAAGATCAATGGCAATAGTTTCATCCTTGATGAACTATTTGTGTTCCATTAGGAATCGGTGCCTTGAATAGTATCACTCTGATTTTCATCGAGTTTTACTATCCTCCCACTTACCACTGCATATCGGTATTCCTTTTAGGAAAACCGCATGGTGAGCAACAATCTAATTGTTCTCTGGTGAGATGTTTAAGTACTATACTTTGGTATCCCTAGGATAACCTACAATTGGCACTTATGCAATTTGGGTTTTAGTTTGGTATCATCCAAACATATGCCCAGCATTCCCAAATTTTCAGGAATGAGAAACCTGGTTTCTTTCCTGTTCATATCTAATATGAAATCTGTCAAACAGATTTTTATGGAACCTTATTCAAAATAAGTTCTGCACTGTTTAAAGCTTATCCGTTGAAGGAAATGGTAGCTCAGAGCAACTCATGATTAACTTTATCATGTCCAACAAAATTCGGTTACTCAGTTCGGACACACCGTCAAATTGACGTGTTCCGGGAGGAGTCATTATTTGAAAGAATACTATACTCTTTAAAGTATATTAGAAACTTATTGCTTAAGTATTTTCCATTACGGTCTCACCGTGACGGTTTAATACTTCAGCCGATCTGTTTGTCTATTTTCGTGTCGAAACTTAAAAGTTTCCGATTTGTGTTTCAAAAGAAACACATAACCATAACGCGATGCCACATCCGTAAAGGTCACGAAATATTCATATACACCTCTAGCCTAGCTAGATATGGGCCCACTTGCTTCACTATGATCTAGGGCTAACAGGTCGGTGACATTTTCACTTTTACCAAGTAAATAGTGTTTTAGGCACATTGCCCAATAAACTAGATTCGTTGACTTTATTTGAATGGAATCAAATCAGTTCTAGTACCCACTCTTCAAAAGTGTAGATATACGAGTCTTGTTTAATTGTGTCCTAGACAACAATGCCACAATATGTTTCTACTGATCATATCAGTTTGAGCTATTTGTTTGTCATGATCTATATTCGAGATTTATTTATATTCAAAATATAAATGCTGTTATTCACATCTAATGTGTTTATCTCAATATCATCTTTATATAATGAAACACTTTAGTGTTCTAGAATATAAAGGTTCACCCGCAGCGGGTTAAACACTGATATAAAGATAATTTTCTAGTCAAACTAGTTACATTATAAGAGTATCCTAATTTAAGTACAAACCCGAAGGGTAGTTCCTAAATTAGGTATCTACGGTTAAAACAGCGACTTCCGTCCCGTTTCCAATTCACAGATAAATCTCTATTGAAGTCAGTATCCTGCTCATAGCAGATTCTGAACATCAATACATATATTTTATGTACCACATTAAGTATTTAAAATCCAATTTTAATACTAGTAGTGAATATATTTATGACAAACATATTTGAAGTCAGAGCCTTACTTGTCTTCAATTCCTTCATGTCTGCTTTGTTCAAACGACAGTCACGCTTCCGCGATCCCGTTTGCCACAATTTGGCAGACATTTTGGGATGTGTCTTTTATCTTCCTAGAAGATTATAATGATTTTGCCTTTGCCCTTTTCAACATTCCAGAAGCCTTTGGCCAAGCCTTGGCCTTCTAGAATATCGAAGTAAGGTGCGCCTTACGCTACTTGGCTAATTGCAAACTTTGACTTTGTCTCCTTGAGAATAGTCATTAACTCTCCAAGAGTTATTTATTGCAATTTAGTACTTCTAAGATCTAAAATAGATCTATGAAGATCCTTCAATTTCATTATCATACTTTAAGGATCTAATCCTTAGTTCTGATTCAGAAATTAAGGAGTCTACTGCGACAAGCTTAATGGATTAAGCACTAAAGTTATCATCACATAAATCTTCCAAAGATTATGCTCTACTATTTGCTTAACTCCAGGCTTAGGCTTAATATGTTATTTTATCAAATAAAATAACTTATTATTTTTCCAGGACCATCCTGAAATTTTATTCCCAATTTCAAAATTAAATCATTTAAATACATTTTCCATAGGATTATGTTTTAAATGTCAATCTTTCAATTTTATCTTGATTCTAATAGTCCAACTATTTAATCAACGATTTAGGTACTATTTTTTATAATGATTACTATAGTCCAACTATTTAATCAACTATAATTTAATAGATTAAAATCAATTATATTGATTACTATAATCCAATTATAAAATCAACTATAGATGAATAGTTTGAATATAGTCCAACTATTTATTAAAAACAACATTTAAATATTAGTCCAACTAACATTTAATTTATATAACAAATGATATTTATGATTGAGCGCGTATGGCAAGTAATTAAACGAATATTGCAAATTCAATTCTTGCCTCCCACTATTTTTCGGCGAGCCTCTAACCCTCTTTCGAGTACTCGGGAAACCGTGTTTCCTAGTGGGCTAGGATCCCGTTAAATATCACACAATCTTGACTTTGGCCAACAAATTGTATGATAATTAACTAGGTAGATCTCTAAGATCAATTGGATCCAATCCAATTCCTAGATCCAGTAGGGGGACATCCAAGTCCGAAACATATATTACATATGCCAATACATCCAATGTATTGCCTAACCTTTTCCTCTGAATCAACTAAGTCTTGGCTTTGGCACAACAAACTTAGTGATCCCAGTTAAGCGTGACCCATTGACAAGAAAGCTTTGTAATCAATGTCGATGGACAAGAAGTGGTATTGACTTTGGCCAACAAACCACAACTTGCACAAGACACTGATATGGAACAAAGCCTTCGTGATTCAAACACATCCTCGACGGACAAAGGCCTTGACTTTGGCAACAAGCCAATGGCCAGTATCGGATCTTGAGTGAGAATCACTCAATGGAAGGAAAGACGCTTAATATTTTGCGAGGGTTTTTTTCGAGTGCAAATTGGCAACCATTTATTATCTTTGTTAAGGTCTCATCATCATACACCCTTAAACATGCATTCTAAACACATAATAAAGCGCGTATAAATAAATAATAATGATATGCGAATGGATACTTTACACAATGATCCTAGATCAAATCTCTCACTTTCTCTCTCCCGCTAGCACATGTATTACTTCTACCCGTTACACTACACTTCTAAAGAAACCTCATTTACATTGAGGGGAATAGGTGAGAAGAGAATACAAAGAATAAAGAGGTATAAGGCTGGACACACATGTCCAATTAATAAATCAAATTTATTACAACAATTTCTAAAATTGCCCCACCCTTCTAATATCCATCCGATATACATTATTCATGCATTGCAACCATGTATTCACACAAGCATCTTATCAATAAATCTAATCTAATCAAATTAATTAATCTGATAATTAGTGATCATCCAATGTTCAAACAACGATTTGATTTTGCTCGAGTCAAACTCGTTTTGCGAATAAGTACTCAAAGTACGAATTCTCGAATAAAATTAAACTACATAATTAAATCCAATTCAATTTGGATTTAATACTAATTCGCTATTTAATTTCAAATTAAATACTACACTTTATTAACGAACCTATACGACTTAAATTCCAAATTTAATCGTTACGGGTCTCAAAGCCCGATTAACGTCCAACGTCAATTTAATTAAAGTCCAATGGGCTTTTAATTAATTTCTTAAGGCGTGGACTTTTGGTCAACTCAGGTCGAACCCAATAACCAAAGTCCAATCCGAGAGTTACCCCATAAGCCCAGAAATCAATTTAGGCCCATTAGGCCCAATTAAACTTTAAAGGTCCATTAGTCGCATTTGGGCTTTATGGAGGTGGTTTTGGGCCCAATTGGATCCAACCAATTTTGCCTAAACCCATCTTGGTACAACCAAGCCCAATTACAACTTTAAAAGCCCAAATCCAATTTTAAGGCCCAATTTAATTAAATTCCAAAAATCCAATTTCTTAATTTAATTAAACAAAATGCATAACATAATTAATTACCCAATTAACATTTCTAAAACATCAATTAGCCTAATTAATCATGCTCTTCCTCAACAAAACATGTCCAACACATTTTATCAAAAAATCAAACCCAAACATGCTTATCAACTCTCGACTTTGGAAGGTAATTTTATGTCCGATTCGGTTTCAATCCGATTAATTCCACAATCGACATTAAATCAACATCCTCAATCGTTTCAAGTCATCCAATGATCAACGAAACAAAAATTACCAAGAATTTAGGGCACTCATGTATTCGGCCAACACAAGAAATTTGGGGAAATTTGTTCCAAACACAACTTCATCAAATTGATCAAATTAACACTTAATTAAAACACATTTAAGCATACTAATTCATCCAATTTCATTAAATCATGCTCAAATTCATTTTACCCAAATTTTAAGCCCTAAATCAATTTCATGCTCAACCTTGCTCAAGATACCATTGTTGGTGTTTTCTAAGGTCCCAAGATCATTAAACAAGCATGAAACAAGTGCGAATACAAATCAACGAAGTTACGGAATACTCACATCGATCGGTTGAGCGACGCGGCAACGAACAAAAAATTCTTTCTGCCCACTGCATGCTCTCGGCAGTGACTGAAACAGCCTACTATTTTTGGCTCGGCTTTGGTCCTTCGTCAAGCTCCAAGCTTCATCGAATGATTCCAAGCTCATGGGTGGACTTCCCTATCACATTCGCGTGACTTCGTAGTGTGCTAGCACTCCCGATTTTGCCATAAAATCGCGACTCTAAGCTTCCCTATTCTTCTTTGGCTCACGGCAAAAACAGATGCAGTGAAGAAGAAAAACAGGCCAAATGGCCGAGAGAGAGAGATGAAATAAATCGAGAGAGTGATGTGTTTTTGTTACAAAAATGGTAATATATTTTTCAAAATCAAATACCAATATTTTCCTTTAAAAAAAGTCAAGCAATTAAAGCCATAAATGCTTGCCAACCACACACATCACTTGCCATCAATTAGTGAATAGTGACTGGCGTCAATCACTCAAAGTGAAAGACATCTATCACTTGATTGACGAATGATGTGACGCTAGATGCGACTAGAGATTTGACGCTTGATTTGACTTGCGTGCCGCACTCGAATTCGAAATACGAATGCGCTCTCAAACAATCCCGGGCTCGGGTTCACTAATTCTAAATTAACAAATTTTCCGTTGCGACGTAATTAAATCTAATTTAATTAAATAATCATGCATATCATAATTACTATTCACGTCGCTAACGAATTAATTCTAAATTAATTCGTTCGCCCAAATTAAAATCTAATTTTAATTCCGAGTCGAAATCTAATTTCGTTTAATATATCGAATATATCAATTTATCGATTAATTCCAAATTAATCGTTCTCTCTTTAAATGATATTTTATCCCAGATAAAATATCTCCGCAATTAATCCCAGATTAATTTTCTCTCTCTTCTAATTAATCCCAGATTAATTTATAGTGCGAGTCATACGTCATCGGTGAATCTTCGGGAAGTGACCCATGAGATCCCCGGATATGTTGGCAGTAAATTCGGTCGTCGGACTATCCGAACACGTAAGTACCTCGTACTACGTTTATACCAATTTACAAGACAAGGTTGACTTCTAGCAAAACGCCATGCCTACCCAATTCTCCAGAAATATCCTTACAGGAATAAATGATCTATATCAGGCGTAATATACGTAGTATATTGTATGTCGATCCAGTATCAGATGATCACGTGCTAGGCCTGGGGCTGGAATTGTGTCTGCCCCGTACGAAGCACATGTCTGATGTCTGGTAACTAGTCTCTATAATAGGATAAACATGACCTTGTCATTTTATCCCAATGACTGCAGTACTTAAGAGAACCAGTACCGTATCCTACGTGACCATCATCTCCATATGACTGGAGTGACACTTCCATCTTGACATCACACCCAACACACTACGATTCTCAATATACCCATCTTAGGCCTACACAGAACATGTTAAAGCCCTGGACGACCGCAACCAAAGTATATTGATTGTCGCAAGTATTAGCGGTGCAAGTCTCAAGTTAAGACCAAATACACCTACCCTGATTTCGGACTTTCATAGACACATAGTCATACTACCAATGGAATTCCGAGGGGGTCTATCCAGAGCGAAGCTGTTTCCCGTACCATCGGTAAAACACAACCTCCTATTACACTTCCATGAGTATCCTATACCCAAATATATGAGAACTATGTCGTTGTGCCATCATAACGCGCACAAGTGTAATACTAGTCTTTTACGTATTTATCGATGTCCAATCTCGATAATACTCTGACTAGGGATATTTAATGATTTATCCTTCGTGGACTGATACTGTCTCATATCATTCTCAATCCAGGAACAAATCATAGGGACCTCCTATCATTTATATATCTAGGTGATCTAATCACAAATGATAAGAGAGCAATATCCTTTGTCACATAGTTAATTTGTACAAAAACACCATGATCTGTACAAATAGTGACGCTATGGGTCATAATTGTCCAACAACCTCATCATTGTTGAATAGTAAAAACTGAAAAAGTAAAGAAAGTAAATTACTATTACAGAAAGTAATTAAAATTAATTAAAAAACTGAAATTAAACTAAAGTAGATACAAACTCTTTATTTACTCAGAGGATTACAGATAGGAAGGTACATCTGAAACTGAAATTTCGAGCTGAATTTATAGGGGTCGATAAGCCTCACGCGTCACGATGCGTGAATTGCTCTTGCGTCGCGATGCTGCCACGTGTCAGTCGCTGATTGGCTGCTTTAGATTCTTATCTACTGACGTGGTATTTTGACATGGCTATGACGTGGCGACATGTGGCGATATGGATTGTCGGCACCATAGGATTGTGACAAGTGGCATGGTGCATGTTAGCGGATCGGCTGTGATGTTAACACATGGCACGGCGCATGTTAGCAAAGTCCGGCGCATGTTAGCAAGTCAAACTTCTCAGATTCTGACACGTGTCACCGACGCATGTTAGCAGCTTTCTGCGCACGTTAGGCGTCGCGACGTGTTGAGTGCGTCGCGATGCGTGAAAAGATGATTTTGCCTTTTTGTCTATTTTTCACTGTTTTGTCCCCAAATCACCTCCAAAATGTCCTGAAACTTTATTTATCTACAAAATACATCAAAATATTCACAAAACTCAAGAATCTATACAAAATATTAGGTCAAATGAGTGGGAAATAGTGATACATTTACCACTCATCAAATGTCTAGAATAACTATTGTCAAAAATGATAAATGAGTATCAATCTCAACATGCATCTCGTACTACTAGCATATGTGCACTGATTATTGAAATTAAATGATGCCACTATGAAAGACCGTTTTCCTTTACCATTTTTTGACCAAATTTTGGAAATAGTAGTAAGACATTCCTACCATTGCTTTTTTGATAGTTACTTGAGTTATTATCAAATTTCCATAGTTATGGAGGACCAAGAAAGGAACACATCCAAATGTCTCTTTGGAGCATTTTCGTTTAGGAAAATACCATTTGGACTTTGTAATAAACCAACAACATTTTAAGAATGCATGATAAGCATATTTAGTGATATGGTTCAATATTATTTTAAGGTCTTTATGGATGATTTAACTGCTTTCACGAACTCATTTAATTATTTCCTAAATAATTTGGAATTTTTTTTTAGAAGATGTAAAAAATAGACTTGTGCTAAATTGGGAAAAATGCCATTGAATAATAAATTCAAGAATTTTTTTGGGGCGTGTTGTGTCATCAAAAGGTTATCTCTAAATTGTCACAATAAAAAACAGTCAAGGAAATCCTTTCCTTTTTAGGACATACTGATGAGTGGTAAATCTATCACTATTTCCCACTCATTTAACCTAATATTTTGTATAGTTTCTTGAGTTTTGTGAATATTTTGATGTGTTTTGTAGATAAATAAAGTTTCAGGACATTCTGGAGGTGATTTGGGCCAAAACAGAGAAAATTGGACGAAAATGGCATTTTGGTAATTTTCCGCGTCGCGATGCCTAACGTGCACCGAACAGTGCTAACGTGCGCCGGGTCCACAAATCAGAATCTGAGAAAAGTTTAACTTTGCTAACGTGCGCCGTGCCACGTTTCACCATCACAGCCGATCTGCTAACATGCGCCGTGCCACGTGTCAGCATCCTACGGTGCCGACAGTCATCATCGCCACGTGTGCCACGTGTCATCCTACGTGTCTCCATGTCATTAGCCGCGTCAGCAAGTCAACAAGTCAACATTGCCACGTGTCTCGCCACATCATCATCAGTCAATCAGGAAGTGCCACGTGTCGCAATCCTACGGTGCCGACAGTCTCTTTCCCACGTGTCGCCACGTCACCGCCACGTCATCTCCACGTCACCGTCATGTCAGCATCAATCATTGAGTATCTAATCCTTATCTGACACGTGGCGGATAAGAATCTCAGCGACCAATCAGAAGCCGCCACGTGTCACAATAATTGAAGCCTAACCACCTCGCCACGTGTCACCTTATCAGCTTATCCAGAATCTTCAAACCGGTGAACCAGAGCGTGCCACGTCGATAAAAGCTGGCGTAGCGACGCTGAAGGCCCTGGCATCACGACGCTGGAAGCCTACCGAGGCCTATAAATTGAGCTCGAGATTTCAGAATTCATTATACCACTCTCTCCCTTATATTCTATCTAAAGAGAGAGTTTCTCTCTCTACTTTCTTTTAGTTTTTAGTTTTTTTTAGTTTTTAGTTTTGTAATTAATTTTAATTACGTTTTGTAATAATAGTAATTTAATTCTTACTTTATACTTTTTACAGTTTTTACTATTTACCATGAGGAGGTAACTTCCCCGGCTAGGGTGAAAGGTAATTCTTTTACTATTGCTATTTAGATTAATCTCCCTTAAAAATAATATATTCACTATTTAAAATATTGACTTATAAAGGATACCGCCAGATTGGTCGGTTGGTAATTTAATTTTTGTTCCGCCTTTATGGCTGGTTGGACTTAATTTGACTTAATCAGGTTACCGCCTATATGGCTGGTTGGAAAAAGAATCACAAGTTTATATATTATTTTATGGGAGATATCTAAATTAGTAGTAGTAAAAGTAATTCCTTTTACCTTAGCATTTTATTTTATTGTAATTTACTTTTCAGTATTTACTTTACCTCATTTTTACTTTATGTCTTTTATTTTCAAGTTTTTACTAGCCCTAGTTATGTGTTGTAACTAAAATAGTTATCTGGGGTTGTGATGAAATCCAATATCACCGTTTTATAAGGGGTTAGATTATAACTTGGGTAATATAAAGATTTATTTATTGAGTCTTAATCTTAATGTTTTTTCATTAAATGGACATTAATAAAATTGATCTGGTAAATCTAAAATGAACTAAACATAAGGATTTTAGGTTTCAGCCTTAGACTTAATAGCCCACGATCTTCCTTGAGGATAGATAACCCTTTAATAGATTTCATTACAGGATATGAATATACCTGTCGGGCGGGGGTAGCCATAATTGGAACTTAAACTTAATGAATCCAGATAATTTGGTTGACATAGACATATGGTTCAATTGGGTTAAATTGGGTATTTGTGTCTGACCATCGACAGAGGCTTACACATAATTTAGTGTTCCAGGTTAATAAATCAATATATTACCCAACTTTAAGATAACCATTTCATCTTTAAAATGATATTGGAAGAAATCACAACCCTAGATAGTTTTTAATATTGAATTTTCTTAAAACCTATTTTCGACAATTTTTTTTACTTACTTTTAAATTTAGAATCGTCACCATTTCAAATAAATCAATCAACCTGTTAGATACTAGTAATCATTTGACCTCATAAAATTAATAGATTAGATATTAAGTCCTCGTGGGTCGATATTTTTATACTACTTGAATGATACGTGCGCTTGCGTTATACGTGTGTGTTTACGCCGGTTAAGTTTTTGGCGCCGTTGCCGGGGACTTATTTATCTTTTACTATTAGTTTAAAGGTTAGATACGTTACTTGTATCTAATTTATTTTTACTTATTGTCGTTGTTTTCTTGTGTTTCAGGTTTTCAGAAACTTCATGAGACGAACTAGAAGCTTTGAACTACGACCGCTTGACCCAGAAATTGAAAGAACCATCAGACAGTTGAGAAGGGAAAGGCGAGAAAGCCAAGAAGCTTTAGTCAACATGGAACCTGAACCTTTGGAGGTTGCACCACTAATTCCCATTCGAGACAGAACCATTCCGGTGGTTGACAGACTCATTTCATGTATTGTACTTCCTCCCTTACCAGCAAATACGTGTGACATCAAAACATGCATTCAGATGATTCAGCAGTCAGTTCAGTTCGGGGGGAATGCAACTGAAGATCCTAATTCCCACATCAGCAACTTCCTGGAAGTTTGCGGTACTTTCAATTACAACCGAGAAGCGGAAGAAGCAATGAGACTGCGAGTTTTTCCATATTCCTTAAAGGACAGAGCTAAAGCTTGGCTACATTCACTACCAGCAGGTTCTATCACAACTTGGAACACTTTAGCCACCAAATTTCTTGCAAAGTACTTTCCACCAGCCAGAACCGAAAAGCTGAGGAATGACATCACATCCTTTGTACAACAAGATTCAGAATCCCTCTGCGAAGCTTGGGAAAGGTATAAAGATTTGCTTCGGAAATGTCCTCACCATGAGATTCCAAAATGGATTCAAGTCCAAACATTCGATAATGGGCTTTCTGGAATAATGAGAACCACAATCGATGCTGCTGCTGAAGGAGCCTTGATGGCAAAAGGAGAAGATCAAGCCTGGGACCTAATCGAAGAAATAGCCAACAATAATTCCTTGTGGCCAACAGAAAGGAGCATGATCCAAAGAATTGCAGGAATTTATGAAAGTGGAGCCAATACAGCAGTCAACGCCAAGCTATATCAGATATGCAAATTTATGGAGACTCTTACCACTGGATCCACAAGTTCACCATATGGAGGAGCACCAGAGTCAAACTAACTTGAAGAAACGGTAAATTTTGTCAACAATTTCAACAGACAGGGGAATAATCCATATTTCAACAACTACAACTCAGGGTGGAGGAATCATCCTAATTTTTCGTGGAGCAACAATTCAGGCCAACAGCAGAACTATCCACCACCTGAATTCCAACAACAGAACAAAAGCCAGGAGCAGGCAAATGAATCAGGAATAACAGAAGTATTGACCCACTTGAAAAAGATAGAAGCAAAACACGACTCTCAAGCAGCAAGATATGATGCTATGTTTCAATCCCAAACAACATTAATTCAAAGTCAATCTGCTTCTATTAAAGCACTGGAGAATCAAATGGGACAACTGGCAAATACTCAGAGTTACAGACCGCCAAGTACCATTCCTAGCAACACAGAGCCAAATCCAAGAAACATGGGGAATGAGCAATGTCATGCCATCATGTTAAAAAGGGGTACTGAAATCAACAAAGATGTTGGAGCCAAAACAACTGCTGAGGAAGTTCCAAAAGAAACAAAGCAACAGATGGAGGAAAAAAGAAGCAAAGGAAAAAGAACAGATCATTCCACCTCCACCTTTTCCTCAACGTCTTCAGAAGAAAAAATTGGACAAGAAGTTTTCTCGGTTCCTGGAGATCTTCAAAAAGCTGCATATTAATATTCCATTTGCAGAAGCGTTGGGACAAATGCCCACCTATGCCAAATTCATGAAAGATATTCTTTCACGAAAATGGAGATTGGGAGATTACAAGACAGTAGCATTAACAGAAGAATGCAGTGCCATCATTCAGAGGAAACTTCCCCCAAAGTTGAAAGATCCTGGCAGTTTCACTGTTCCTTGCGTTATAGGAGAACATAACTTTGGTAAGGCTTTGTGTGATTTAGGTGCGAGTGTTAACTTGATGCCTTTTTCTATTTTCAGGAAATTACAGATTGGAGAAACAATGCCAACTTCAGTCTCACTGCAACTTGCTGATAGAACGCTCGTATTTCCAAGAGGTGTAGTTGAGGATGTGCTGGTCAAGGTTGACAAATTCATTTTCCCAGCAGATTTTATTGTCCTTGATATGGAAGAAGACGCAGACGTGCCAATCATCCTTGGGAGACCATTATTGGCTACAGGTCGAACCATTATTGATGTACAAAAAGGAGAATTAACCATGAGGGTACAAGACCAAGAAGTAACATGCAATGTTTTCAAGGCCATGAATTTCCCAGATGATGAAAAGAATGAGGAATGTTTCAAACTCGATGTGATACACAGTACCATTCAGAACTCTAATGCAATGCAAAGTTCTACTGACAAAATTAAAACATGTCAATTGCCTGTGGAGCCTAAAGATAAAGCGTCTTTTGTACTGAAAGAGCCAATTCTTGCACTACAAGCAACATAAGAGAAAAAGTTCCACAACTCAACGAATTGGAGGAATTTCACAATCAGCCTTTTGAGGATGCCAAATTGTACAAAGAAAAGGGCAAGAAAAGATATGATGAGAAGTTAGTGCGCATACAACTGGAACCAGGGCAGAAGGTACTGTTAAACAAATCAAGGGTGAAATTCTTCCCATGGAAGCCAAAATCACGGTGGTCAGGTCCATTTTTGATCACCAAAGTTTTACCAAATAGAGCCGTTGAGATACATGATCCTGACTCCAACAAGACTTTCAAGGTTAAAAATAAGCGTGTCAAGCACTACTGGGGAGAATCATTTGAGCGACAAAAAGAAAGTGTTACACTTTCAGATCCAGCTTAACGTTCGAGAAGTCAAGTCTGGCTGACGAATTTAAACTTAGCGCTAGCAGGGAGGCAACCCATGCAATTTGTGTATATATTGTGATTTGGTGTGTTTTATTTTTGTGTGTTTAATTTTTGCAGGTTTAGTCATTTCAAGATGGAAGATGCTCTCGCAAATCTTCACAATCAACTAATATGAACCACGAGTTGACCCTATCCTTTCAAAGATAAATTGGTCTGAGGACGATCGTGGTAAGAGGCGTCGGATTAATCTGGATCTTAACCTTTAATTTCCTATAGATTTTCAGCTAACCAGGTACGACCTTCTTAACTCTCATTTTTACTGTTTAAGACATTGGGGACAATGTCTTATTTAGGTTTGGGGGAGGGAATTAGTTGATCAGTACCTTGTTTTTAGTTTGTGTGTTATTTTTATTTTTAGTCCAAAATTTTTCGAAAAATACAAAAAAAATTGAATTTTTTTCAAAAATTACAAAAATATTTTGCGTTTTTGTGTTTTTATTTTGACTAAAAGGGTGAAATTGGTAAGAGATAGCTGAGTAAGGAGTTTCCACTCCTGAGACGTATCTCAAGCCTATTTTCGAAATAAGTTAATTTTTGTTTATTTCATTTTGAATTATTTAATTTGTGAATTCTCCTTAAAACGGACTAAAATGGATCTTCATATGCTCAGTTGACAGATATTATCAACATATATAGTAACATACGGACATGAGCTAAATTGAAAAGTTTGTAATATTCAGTGCTCTAGTTTAATTGGAGGAAACATCTCAAAAAGCAATGGAGTAAAAAAAAAAAATGTCTGAAATCCAGTTATTAAGTCTGTAAGGGTGTTTTAACACCTAGTGCCCTAAAACCAACTGGTTTGGGAGTCACTGGCCCAAAGCTCGTTACATGGATCAAAGATGCTGCAAAAACATATATATCTAAAGTTTGAGTAATTAAGTCCGTAGGGGTGTCTTAACACCTTGTGCCCTAAAGCCAACTGGTTTGGGAGCCACCGACCCAACACTCGTTACATAGATGGAAGGTATTGTATATAAATAAAAAAAAATCAAAGAAAAAAAAATCTGAAAAATCTGAAAAATTATTCCATTGCTACAAAAATGTGTGAAATCTGATAGCACTTTAGGACAAAAATATTACTCTCTTATCAACTGCACTTATGACTGTTGTGGGCAAAAATAAGTTGATTAATATTGTGTCGACTGTGTATATGGAGAATGGTAAATATAATCGGAGAATTTACTTATTCGGTAATTTAGAATGAAACAAAACAACTAGTAACTTGGAGTAGAAGTTTCACCTGATTAGTCACTGACTTCTTTATTCTCTTTTCGCTTGTCTTTTTGCTTTTGTGTGCATTAGTTTTATTACCTGTTTACTTTTGTAAAATATTTGTGGGTATCATTGCTGTAAACCTTCACGAGACTACAACTCGTCCACTAGGGACACCTAGGGGTTTAAAGGCTTGTTGCATACGCTAAATGCAACCGTGATCCCTACGAAAGTGGCTTAGTTAATTTATTTATTTTACTCTATGTTTTGCTCGAGGACTAGAAAAATGTTAGGATTGAGGGTGTGATGAGTGGTAAATCTATCACTATTTCCCACTCATTTAACCTAATATTTTGTATAGTTTCTTGAGTTTTGTGAATATTTTGATGTGTTTTGTGTTATTTTGTAGATAAATAAAGTTTCAGGACATTCTGGAGGTGATTTGGGCCAAAACAGTGAAAATTGGACGAAAATGACATTTTGGTAATTTTCCGCGTCGCGACGCCTAACGTGTGCCGGGTCCACAAATCAGAATCTGAGAAAAGTTTGACTTTGCTAACGTGCGCCATGCCACATGTCACCATCACAGCCGATCTGCTAACATGCGCCGTGCCACGTGTCAGCATCCTACGGTGCCGACAGTCATCATCGCCACGTGTGCCACATGTCATCAGCCACGTCAGCAAGTCAACAAGTCAACATTGCCACGTGTCGTGCCACATCATCATCAGCCAATCAGGAAGTGCCACGTGTCGTAATCCTACGGTGCCGACAGTCTCTTTCCCACGTGTCGCCACGTCATTGTCACGTCACCACCACGTCAGCATCAATCATTGAGTATCTAATCCTTATCTGACACGTGGCAGATAAGAATCTCAGCGACCAATCAGAAGCCGCCACGTGTCACAATAATTGAAGCCTAACCACCTCGCCACGTGTCACCTTATTACCCCGCCACGTGTCACCTTATCAGCTTATCCAGAATCTTCAAACCGGCGAACCAGAGCATGCCACATCGACAAAAGCTGGCGTAGCGACGCTGAAGGCCCTGGCGTCGCGACGCTGGAAGCCTACCGAGGCCTATAAATTGAGCTCGAGATTTCAGAATTCATTGTACCACTCTCTCTCTTATATTCTATCTAAAGAGAGAGTTTCTCTCTCTACTTTCTTTTAGTTTTTAGTTTTTTTAGTTTTTAGTTTTGTAATTAATTTTAATTACGTTTTGTAATAATAGTAATTTAACTTTAACTTTTTACTTTTTACAGTTTTTACTATTTACCATGAGGAGGTAACTTCCCCGGCTAGGGTGAAAGGTAATTCTTTTACTATTGCTATTTAGATTAATCTCCCTTAAAAATAATATATTCACTATTTAAAATATTGACTTATAAAGGATACCGCCAGATTGGTCGGTTGGTAATTTAATTTTGGTTCCGCCTTTATGGCTGGTTGGACTTAATTTGACTTAATCAGGTTACCGCCTATATGGCTGGTTGGAAAAAGAATCACAAGTTTATATATTATTTTATGGGAGATATCTAAATTAATAGTAGTAAAAGTAATTCTTTTTACCTTAGCATTTTATTTTATTGTAATTTACTTTTCAGTATTTACTTTATCGCATTTTTACTTTATGTCTTTTATTTTCAAGTTTTTACTAGCCCTAGTTATGTGTTGTAACTAAAATAGTTATCTGGGGTTGTGATGAAATCCAATATCACCGTTTTATAAGGGGTTAGATTATAACTTGGGTAATATAAAGATTTATTTATTGAGTCTTAATCTTAATGCTTTTTCATTAACTGGCCATTAATAAAATTGATCTGGTAAATCTAAAATGAACTAAACATAGGGATTTTAGGTTTCAGCCTTAGACTTAATAGCCCACGATCTTCCTTGAGGATAGATAACCCTTTAATAGATTTCCTTACAGGATAGGAATATACCTGTCGGGCGGGGGTAGCCATAATTGGAACTTAAACTTAATGAATCCAGATAATTTGGTTGACATAGGCATATGGTTCAATTAGGTTAAACTGAGTATTTGTGTCTGACCATCGACAGAGGCTTACACATAATTTAGTGTTCCAAGTTAATAAATCAATATATTACCCAACTTTAAGATAACCATTTCATATTTAAAATGATATTGGAAGAAATCACAACCCTAGATAGTTTTTAATATTGAATTTTCTTAAAACCTATTTTCGACAATTTTATTTACTTGCTTTTAAATTTAGAATCGTCACCATTTCAAATAAATCAATCAACTTGTTAGATACTAGTAATCATTTGACCTCATAAAATTAATAGATTAGATATTAAGTCCTCGTGGGATCGATATTTTTATACTACTTGAACGATACGTGCGCTTACGTTATACGTGTGTATTTACGCCGGTCACATACAAGACTTTATAAGAGGTTCATTATAGACTTTAGTGCCATATCCAGACCATTATATAACCTTTTATTAAAAGATACACCATTTGAATGAACATAAGATTGTAAAAAATCATTTGAAAAGATTATTAATCTTTCAACATCTGATTCTATTATGCAATCCATTGATTGGTCTTTACTTTTTAAATTAATGTGTAATACCAATGACATGCAGTTGGCGTAATGTTAGGATAGAGAAAAGAAGGTAAGCCAAATATTATTTATTATACAAACAGATCTTTAAACAATACACAACTGAACTATACCACCACTGAAAAAGAATTACTTGTTGTAATATTTGCATTGGATAAATTTTGATCATATTTAATTGGTTCATCAACCGTTGTTTACTCTGACCATGCTACTGTTAAATATTTAATGTCTAGATCGGATGCAAATGCATAATTATTATGATGAATTCTATCGCTTTAAGAATTCAATCTTACAATCATGGATAAGAAAGGAACATAGAATGTTGTTGCAGATCATTTATCGGGAGTCATCAATTGAAACAACTCATATGAATGACTTACTTCCTAATATTTTCTATAAATTTAATGCCTTTGTATACTAATATTGTCAAGTTTCTTATAACGAGATAGATGCCCCCATATTGGAGCAATCAAGACAATAAGATTTTTTGGACCGAAGTCAAGAAATCCTATTAGAACGATCCATACTTGTTCAAGTATTAACCTGATCAAAATTTCAAACAATGCATAACGAATAATGAGATAAGTAGTGTTATTAAGTTTTATCACTCAAATACATGTAGAGTTCATTTCTCATCTAAGAAAATAGTTGTAAAAATCTTACAGTGTAGATTTTATTCGCCCACCTTATTTAAAGATACACACGCATTCTGCAAAACTTGCAAAGTCAAAAGTTGACATCCATTTCTAAAAGACACATAAATCCTTTAAATCACATCCTTGTAATTGAACTCTTTTATTGTTGGAATAGATTTCACGAGTCTATTTTTACTATTATTTGGAATTTTATACATTTTAGTTACTGTTGATTACTTCCAAAAATGGGATGATGTTTTTTTTATCAAGACAATGATCATAACATAGTGATTATTTTTTTAAAAGAGAATCTTTTATGTCGATTTGGAATCACTCGAGCCAATATAAGTGGTGGAGGTAAACACTTTTATAATAAGCCCTTTAAGTCTTTAATGAAAAATTATTAAATTACATATAAAGTTTCTACCTCATATCACCCTCAGACAAACGATCAAGTTGAACTAGTAAATAGGAAAATCAAACAAATTATGGAAAAAAATTAACCTAAATCACAAAGATTGGTCTCTTCGACTAACATATGCATTTTGGGCATACTGAACTATTGGGATGTATGCCCTAGAGCATCATGTAATATTTAAATGAAATTTATTTTAATAGATAAATGATGCAATTTTCATTTATAAAATTGTTTATTTTGAATTCGTATATTATAAATTTTCATGTATAACCCTAGTTACTAATATGCCTTTAGACTTAGAGTATGAGTGTCATACATAAGATGATTTAAGTCTGAAATTAGTAATCTAAAATTGATCGTAGAGAGCAAATAAAGAATGGTACTTTATTTGTGGTTTATCTATAGTCGCGACCTATTCTATAATTGTATAATGACACTGATCCGAGATTATTCATGTGGTGATATAGCAATAGTGACACCTTATATGATGCGATCATATAAGACTGGACCAAGACACAAATGAATTTCTTTTAATATCCATTAAATAAAGAAATTCGTATCAGTATAATAGATGATAATATATAGATTGATCTGAATCCTGATTGTACTACGAACTCCTATATGGTATATCCTTGTATTTACAAAGGTGAGGTCGGTGTAGTAATCCCAATCAATAACTATGTATTTTAGGAACATATGTAGTTGTGTACATTTTACATATATATGAAATCAAAACCTTCTTATGAGAAGTATAACAGTATATTCCTTAAGGGTTGATTCGATACTTAAATAATTAGAGTGCTTGAATCATTTTTATTACGAATAGAAAGATAAAATTCATAATATTTACGAATAAATTGTTCATTAGAGAATCAATAGTACTTAAGACACAAGAAATAATTAGAGGGGTATAACGAACATTATGACCTGACTCTAATTATAAGATACTCGTGGAGGGTCATTTTATATGTAGTGATTATATCAATGGACACAGACGTGGCTCAGTATTCAATATATCTGCAGTGAAGATGGTTCAACTTTAGATTTTAAGTGAAATAACCTGAAGTTAATAATTCAAGATATTTGATTAATTTTTTTTTAATCAATATCCCGACATTATTGGATCTCAGAGCAGCGGGTTCATTTGATCCTCGTATTAGCTTGTTACACATGAGGAATCCAAATAATAATTGGATAGTCCAATTATTAAATTGTTTTGCAAGACAAATAAATTAATAAGGATTATTTAATCATTATTAATTTGATTAATAATTACAGACTTTAATACTATATATTAAATTGTTCAATATATAGTTTTTCTATAATTAATTACTATAAGAAAATCATTTAAATATTCAAATTATTTGAATTTGAATAATTTAATTCTAAATTGATATTAATCAATATAAAAATATTGATAATATCTTTTTTATTAATTCAAATATATAATAGGATATGTGGTATCCTATTTAAAATTGAATTAACAAAATTTGAATTAAAATAAACGACCATTGGCCGAAATTTATAGAGAAAAAAGGATAATAGTGTTTTTTAACTAATTAGGTTTAAGCCACAAATTACCACAGCTATATAAAGAATCGTTCTCTTAATAGCCACCTGGAGAAAATCATTCTTTTGTTTAGAACAAAAGAAAAGAAGAAAATGAGGCCAGAGTGTGAGAAAAAGAATTTTCCCTCTACAATGATTTTCCCTAAAAAATTCTCTACAATAATTTTCTTAGAGATTCATGGTAGCAATACATATTACGGAAGACCAAGTGAAAATTATCCTCGTCATCTTCTTATATTGCTCACGGCAATTAGCCTTTTTCCATCACTGCAAGTCAGTTTTGGTGTGTTTTCGGGGCCGCTTTGTTGTTGGTTTTGTTAGAGTTGGACTCGGCGTGCCAATTTTTGATGAAATTATTATAAATACGTTACACTTTTATATTTTATTTTGAATAAAATTTAGTACTTTCATCGATATAATCTTTTGTATAATGGTAAAGATGTAAACAGTCTATAGAATGAGTTGTTATAATGTAGTTGCAAAAACGTCGCAACGAACACTGAGAAACATTACAACATGATTCATTCTTAAAATAGTTCATAGTCAAGGTTTACATACATGATCAATTAGTAAACCCGTGAGACTGATACATGTCGTAGATTGGAATAGTTCCAATGAGTCATCTCAGTTATCCATGAGTCTTAGGGAGACTCATATAGACATGTAGGTATTTATTGGATAAATACTGAATGACTCGCTTGAATATTCCTAATAGATAGCACACCAACGTCAAAATGAATCTTCTCGAGTCGAGTAACATATTAGCTCATTTGACTTAATATACCATTGTGGATATGTAGGATATCCTCCACTTTTTTTTTTTTTTTTTTTTTTGAAATCGTTGGAAACCCCGCCACCAAACCACCCATTCTGGGCCGCGGCGCAGGTAAAACCCCCGGCTGCCCCAGGCTCTTACAAGAAGTTGCACCCCCTGGATTCGAACCCAGAACCTCAAAGTGAGATTCTGGATCCTCCACACTTTGATGGTAGTCACATCGATGAAATTTTAAGATCAAACCTCCGCCTGTTCGTTGGGTGTGGATAGATATTGACGATATCTTGTGATGTATCCAGAGAGGATATATCAGTCATATCTACTGGATTTAGGTATCCAATAAGTGATTATTTAAAATTCTTGGCCAAGTTATATTGTGGAAAAGAGGTCTGAGTATTTATTTAGAGAATCACGATTATGTAGAAACATATTAGAATTATTCATAGTGGATATTTGACGTTATTCTATATCTGCAAAACAATTCTGATAGCCTTTGACAGTTGGATTAAATATATGCAATGATCTCGACTTGTATGGTTCAACTCAATTATCTGTGGTCGTCGTAATTTTTGAGTGGCTAAATTACGGACACGAAAATGGTTTATGTGACAGATAAATTTGAACTTAGAGAGTCCCACAATATGAAGTGTACTCATTGAGCACATGAGCAATTAATTATGAATAATACAGATTATTCATAATTTACATATTCACGTTAAAATTTATGTGTATTTGTATACGACACATAATTTAATCAAATACACATTAATGGACAAATGGTAATTGAATTTTGACACTTGTTTTATTATGATTAATTGAATTATTTAAATATTAATTAATTATTCATCATGATAAAAAATAATATTCTAGGAATATTATCTCATAGCATTATTTTGCATTTAATGAATGAAAATTCAAAATAATTAAATTGTTAATTAATTTAGCTTTCTAGAAGAAAGAATATTCTTGACATATTCTTTACATTTGGCTAGTGGTGATTGGCCAAACCATACATATGTGACACATAAATTCCACTAATTCAGAATTGGTTTATTAATTTTATTTACTTAAAATTAATTGTGTGTTTAATTTTGGACCAAGTATTGAACTTGGAAAATGATGAAATTATCCTCCAATTTTCAGCCAAACCATTTAAAAATGAAAAATAATTTTTCATTTTTTGGTTAGCCATTTCTCAAAGTGTTGAGAGAAAAAATAAAAATGTTAGGGTTAATTTCAAGAGAAGAACATCGAAAGAGAAGATTTTGGAAAGGCTTGAAGCAAAATTAAAAGCTTAATTTTATAAAGGTAAGTTTTGTTTCTTCTTTTGGAAATTATTTTTCCATAGCATGTTTCTATATATTTGCTATATATATTACATGTTCTAAATATATTTTTGGATAATATATTTATTTCCAAATAATTAGTGTTGTTGGATATGATGATAACTTTGATTTTTCTTTTATTAAAAAAAGTTTTAGATTCAAAAATTAATATTACTATTTTAGAGTGTTATAGCCACTATTATGATGTCTAGAATTGTTCTTGAGATTTCATATGTGGTGACTTTAAAATGGTTAGATTAATTTGATTAATTTTGTGATAAATTAGAATTTTGCGTGAAAATGGGTTAATTTATTTTTTTGGATCAGATCTGGAAAAAATAATATTTTTAAGGTAAAAATATGATGTTTGGATGTGTATTGGGTGTTAAATAAATGCCAGAAAAAATTATGAGTCGAAAATTCATGAAAATTGTGAATTACGCAAAAATGGGCTTATCGTGTGGGGGTTGTCCAAGCAGCGAATTGGTCACTGTTTTTACAGTCCAAGGGCTGACCAGTTCGATAGTCGATTGACCGGGTACCCATTTTTCGTAGTATTTATTCAAAAAAAATCGTTAGATCTTTGCCGTGTTTTTGTGATTAGTTTATATTGTTAATTGTTACCAAATAATATTTTTAGAAAGACAAACTAACTAGAGGTATTGGATACTAACTAATTCGTTCATAAATTTTTTAAAAATGTTTAAAAACCAATTTTGCCTAAAATTGCGCTTCCACCGCCAAAACGCCAACAAAAAATGATATCCGAGCGTCTTATCCCACATCCAAAAATATTTTCATGCTACTAAATATTTGATATTTTATCCAATTTATTTTTCATATACTTCAATTAAATTGATTAGATCAATTTTTTTAAACTATTTGATAGTAATTGAAAAATCCAAATGATAAGGTTTTATTTGTTTATGTTTGTATTTGCATACTTTAATGGTCTGTCTTATCAATACGGATGCGAATTGATTTTTATGGTCATGCCCGCAACGTGCCAAAACTGCATGGATGTGGTTTGTAGGAATTAATTTGCACCGGTAAAACTTATTATCATAAGAGACAAATTCGAGCTAAATTGCATACCATTTGCATAAGTACATTGAGCTTATCATTGACAAGTATTGCCTTGAACACACACCATCCAATATATGCCAAAACAGTGAGGATCGGAAACAGTTCAAGACTTAAATTAGGAGTCACATTTGATGTGATTGATAATTGTTATCTGCTCGCGATATACGTAGGTGCAACGTGCCAAAGCTGTATGTCGAAATATTTTCATGGGATCCATATCATACTATAAATTTTAATTTAATTATTGAATTCTCATATTTTGTTTGGCGATTACGAAATTACGTAAAGAAGTGGGAGGACATATTTAGATTCAAAATCTATGCTCTGTTAGATGTTAGATGATATCGATGGAATTACTTTATCTGCTATTCATTTTTTTTTCTTTTGTTAAGTATTGTGGTGGTTTCAACCACTTATTCTAATCCTTTTGTGCATGGCCTTGACGCAAACAAATTAGCTAGCCCTGAATAATTTTCCGAATGGGATTTATATCTTAAGATTGTCTTAAGATATAAGAAGCTGGAATACATACTGGATAGTCAGTACCTATAAATATTGCTCCAGAGTCAACCTCTTCAGAAATGGAAGGATGATGACCTGAGAGTCATGTCACCCATTCTCTGTTCTATGTCACCTAATCTAAAGAGACAATATGTGGATATATATGATTACTTCTGTAATATCTCGAGTTTTTCGGAACAGTGCAGGAAGATTTCCGAATTAAAGTCAAAGACTTGGAACGGAATGGTAATCGAAAATCAGAGTTTCTGTGTTAGAAATTGATCGGAATATTTTAAAGTGAAGTTTCATCGCGTTGGAAAAAGAGTAGTTTCGATAAATGGCTACACGATTTCTATTTTTATCTTTATACGCGTAAAAATTTCTTGTATCAACTATAAAGATAGCAAAGGAACTCCGATTGAGCTGATTCTTGAATCATCAGACTCGTTTTTCCGAGACGAACAACTTTCATGTGGAACACTTTTCGAAACTTACATTAGAAGGGCTTCAAAAATGTAAATATTCGGGAATATTCCATAATAGGGATCTGACTGTAATTTTTCGGGGGTCTGAATGTAAATTTCAGAAACTTTTCTATAAATACCCAAGTTTTTTCTGAAATCACAAAAATGGCAAAAGAAACCAAATCTCCCAAAATGCACCCCCATCCCTAAATTCGCTTTTCTGTTGCCACTGTCGCGCCAACGGCCTGCCGGCCATCGCCGGCTGGCGTGATGGGCCAGAGGGGTACGCCGGCCACTCCCCCACCATGTGGTGGCCAGCGGCAGCCCCATGACGCTGGTGAGGGGGATAAAGAAAAGGAAACGCGTGTGTCATTGGTATCCCGATCCTAGCTCGTCGTTTCGTTTCACTGCCCGAGCCACTTGCCAAATCGAAGCTCTCAGAGAATACTACAAGATGGTGGTGATGATTTTTTTGATTCGTGCTCGGTTGCACGCAAAATAAGGGAGGAAGATTCAGATGAATAGTGACCGATGGTGAATGGTAACTCCGATCGGAATTTTGTCGATTCTATCGCGTTATTCAGATCGTTTGGAGTCCGTATATGACCTCAAAATCTCGGTAAGACCTCTCGGTAAAAATCCACAATTTTTTCGCTAAATATTCGGATGTACCCAGTAGTTTCGTAGAGTAGCGTAATGATATAAATTGAATTGATTGAGTATTAGTATATTGAATATGTGCATTTGGTAGAATCCGAGTGAAAACATAACGAGTTTGATCTATCCGATATATATAAGTTTTCGGTGAAAGTGGGTTTTTGCATAAAATGATGTGCTTTGATTTTAATGATAGTTGTGAGTTATTTATGATATTATGAACGTGTTTGGATAGATTCGGATAGGTTCGGAGGGTTCGGGACCCTCTCGTAGCATTTGCAGAAACCTTTTTTGGAAGATTTTCCAAAAATGCGTAAACCATGAATTTAAGTGAACTAGTGGTTTGAAATAGTTTATAATGATGTTTTAAGATTACTAAAACTGAAATTATTGAAAATGGATTTGATTTGGTTGTTCCGGAAAGTTTCATTATTTTATTGTAGTTTAAGTGAACGAGTTTGAAGTTGCTCCAAGCTCCTCTTTGATTATTGTGTGTTGAGCTCCAAGCTTGGTGAATGAGATTCCAAACTCAAGGGATGTTTCCCTATCACCTTTGTTTGATCTTTGAATGTGCTAGCAATGAAGAAAATTTGCAACAAATTTTCTCACTAGGGAAAACAATGTCACGACAATGAAGAAAATAAGGAGAGGAGAGAGCTTTTTAATTTTGTGTTTTTTTTTCTAAAAAAACCTAAAACCAAAAAGTCTCTCAAACTTGATATATGATTTTCCAAAAAGCTAAAGCAAATGTTTGGAGGGAAAATTGCATTTAATGTCCCCAACCACTCTCATCACTCAACTTTGACACTTGATGGACATGTGATGTAAGTTGGTGGGACCCACTTTAATTCAAAATTAAAGTGGCTTGCTCCACACACTTCGGGCTCGGGTTTGCTTAATCCGATTAAATGAATTTTTCGTTACGACGTTAATTAAATATTAAAGTCGCTTGCGAATTAATTCTAAAATAATTCGTTCGCCCGAATTAAAATCTAATTTAATTCCGCTATGAAATCTAATTTTATTTAATATATCGAATATATTAATTAATCGATTAATTCCAAATTAATCGTTCTCTCTCTTCTTATCGAATTTTATCCATATAAATTCTCACCGTAATTAATCTCAGATTAATTTTCTCTCTTTTTATTAATTCCAGATTAATTATGTTTGAGTCAAACGTCATCGGTGAATCTTTGGAAAGCGACCCATGAGATCCCTGGATATGTTGGCAGTAATCTGGTCGTCAGACTATCCGAACATGGGCGTACCCGGTACCACATTTTTACCGATTTACAAGACATG
Source organism: Zanthoxylum bungeanum (assembly GCA_019454045.1). NCBI lineage: Eukaryota > Viridiplantae > Streptophyta > Magnoliopsida > Sapindales > Rutaceae > Zanthoxylum > Zanthoxylum bungeanum. The sequence continues at coordinate 56,883 of SKCR01000306.1, forward strand.
GTTGGCTTCTAGCAAAGCACCGTGCCTACCCAATTCTCCGGAAATATTCTTTAAGGAATATATAATCTATAACGGGCGTAATATACGTAGTATTGCGTATTGCGATCCAGTATCAGATGTCACATTCAAGGCCTAAGTCTGGAATAATGTCTGCCCCGTACGAAGCATATATCAGATCACAAGCAACTAGTCTCTATAATCGGATAATCATGACCTTGTCATATTATCCCCACAGTTGCAACATAATAGAGAACCAGTTTTGTATCCATGCGTGATCATCATCTCCATATAATTGAAGTGATACTTCCGTCTTGACATCACACCCAATACACTACGATTCTCAATAAACCCAGAAGAGGCGTACACAGAATTTGTTAAAGTCCCGAACAACCAAAACCAAAGCGTATTGATTGTCGCAAGTATTAGCGATTCAAGTCTCAAGTTCAGAACAAATACATCTACCCTGATGCGGATTCCCATAGACACATAGTCATACTACCAATGGAATTATGCGGGGTCTATGGAGAGCGAAGCTGTTTCCGTACCATCGGCAAACACAACCTCCTATCACACTTACATAAGTATCCAATACTTAAATATATGAGAACTATGTTGTTACGCTTCCATAACACGCACAAGTGCAATACTAGTCTATTCCGCATTATCGATGTCCAGTCTTGATAATACTGCGACTAGAGATATTTAATGATTAAACCTTCGTGGATTGACACTATCTCTTATCTTATAATTCGGAACTAATCATAAGGACTTTTATCATTTATATATATAAGTAATCTAATTACAAAATGATAAAATAGCAATTTTCATTGTCACATAGTTAATTTGTACAAAAACCACAATTTCTTTTACAAATAGTGACGCTATTGGTCATAATTGTCCAACAATAGAACCTCACACTGTATCTCCATGGTGGAGCTGGCTCTTCAAAGACTTATGGGAAGTCAAAGAAAATAAAGATGGGGAATAATAAGATATCAAATAAGAACTCCAAGAAGCGAAGAGGCGCACAAATGAAAGTAGCTCTTGACCAATGTCTATAATGTAAGAAGTCTAGACACTGGAAGAAAGATTATCCAAAACTAAAAGGAAAAGCATGACCCTTAGGTACGGTTTGTATTTTTTCAATTATTGACATCTCATTAGTCTTAGATGCAAATAGTTGATGGGTGTTAGACACTGGCAAGCCTACTCATATTTGCAACTCCCTGCAAGTAATGAGGGTGAGAAGAAGGCTGAATAAAGGGGAGATCCAACTTAGAGTTGGCAATGGCGAGACATTGGATGTCAAGACCATAGGAACAGTTGTTTCTTTTCTCCCCAATGGATTTAAATTATGTTTACATGAATGTTATTATGTTCCTTTAACCCTTAATTATAAGACAAATAATATCACTGCCAATATTAGATAAATATGGATATAAAATAAACATTAAGGATGAAACTTTATGTTTGTATGATAAAGATAATTTATTGAAATGTGAATGTTCTTTATCAAACGGTCACTATGTTTTGGAAACATGTAGATATATCTTTAATGTAGAAGAAAATAAAAGTAGGAAATCTGAACTAAATAATACAGAATTATGGCATATGAGATTGGGCCACATAGGTGTTAGACGTCTATCCAAATTGGTAAAAGATGGTTTGATTGAAAATCTTACCTTAGATCCTTATCCGATTTGTGAGTAATGTATCCAAGGAAAGATGATAAAGGCCCCATTTCTAGGTGTTGGATACCGTGCAAGAGATTTACTAGAACTAATACACAGCGATGTGTGTGGTCCATTAAATCATGTCGCTCACGATGGTTCAACATACTTTTAACTTTCACAGATGACAAGTTTGATATTGAGATGTCTATCTGATGAAACATAAGTCATAAATATTTGACAAGTTCAAAATATTCTGAAACTATAAAAATAAACCAGTAAATTCATCAAGTGCCTTAGATCAGATCGAGGCGGTGAATACATAAGTGAAGAATTCAGAAATTATTTAAGAGAGAATGGAATTCTCGCATAATATAGCCCATTCGGAATACCTCAACACAATGAAGTGTCTGAGAGTAGAAATCGTACTTTATTGGATATGGTGAGAACAATGATGAGCTATACAGATCTTCCTTATTACCTTTGGGGTTATGATTTACTTATTGCTGCCTATATACTTAATAGGGTTCCATCGAAAGTTGTTTCTACGACCCCCTATCAGATATGGTTCGGTAGAAATCCAAGTCTTAAGCATTTAAAGATTTGGGGTTGTCCTGCATACGTTAGAATTGTGAAGCGTGATAAACTAGCACCCAGATGGTATAAATGTAGGTTAGTTGGATATACTGATAATTCCATGGGATATCAATTCTATGATTCTGAGCAATGAAATATATTTGTTGTTCGCTTTGTAACTTTTCTTTAAAAGCAATTTTTGAGAGAAAGTGGGAATTGTAGAGAGATTAAACTTGATGAGTTTGATCCTAACATTAAAGAACCTGAGATGGAATGAGAGATCGAAATAGGTGAAGGATCTACAACTTAGGTTCTACGTAAGTCGAATAGAATATCAAGGCCTCCTGAAAGATTGTTTTTAACATCTGATGTGATCCTTGATGTTCTCCTCTCGGAGGAAACAAATCCGACTATGTATAAGGAAGCGATATTGAATATTGATTCTGGAAAATGGCAAGAAGCCATGAAGTCCAAGATGGATTCTATGCATACCAATCAAGTCTAGGACTTAGTTGAACTTCCTGAAGGAGTTAAACCTATTGGTTGTAAATGGATTTACAAAAATAAGCGAGGGCCAGATTGAAAGGTGGAAACCTTTAAGGCCTGATTGGTAGCGGAAGGTTACACTCAATGTCCTCGGATTGACTATGAGGAAACTTTTTCACCAGTAGCCATGCTAAAATCCATTAGGATTATTTTAGCCATTGCTGCATATCACAACTATGAGGTATGGCAGATGGATGTGAAAACCCCTTTCCTAAATGGATTCCTTGAAGAGGATATTTATATGGAATAACCATAGGGTTTCGTTAATGAGAGTTCAAACTTGGTTTGTAAGCTCCAAAAGTCTATTTATGGACTTATACAGGCATCCCGAAGCTAGAATCGCTATTTTGATGAGATAATTAGATTATCTGGATTCATAAAAAATGAGGAAGAACCATGTGTTTATAAGAAAGTTAGGGGAGTATGATAGTTTTCCTAGTCTTATATGCAGATGACATCCTTATTATAGGAAATGATATGGGTATGATGCAAAGTGTGAAAGCCTACCTTTGCAAGAACTTCTCCATGAAAAATATTGGTGAAGCTTCCTTTATACTAGGTATAAAGCTATACCGGGATAGATTTAGGAAGCTTATTGTAGGACACAAAAATCGGTGATGTTGTTCCAAGCTCGTGGCCCGGTCAGGAGTACGGAGTAGCCCGTGAGGGACTAAATCGGAGAATAATGGAGTCTCCACCTAGTGTGAACTGGGAAATGATTTAAGGCCGCACTCACCCCTCGCAAGGGAAGACCTCAAACTGTTGGGTTCGGAATGGTCCCTTACTTATGCCACTTGTAATGAACGGATTCACGCAATAATATAACCAAGTCTACGCAACATACACATGCAAGAATAACCTATATCTAAGTTTGCATACAACCTATAACTAAGTTTGGGTACAACCTATATCTAAGTTTGCATGCATATAAGTAAATAAAATAAAAGCAAGCACGCAATCTCATGAACACAATAAGTTGATAAATACGGAAATAATAAATATATGACCAAAGAATTTGGCCGTTTTCAATGTAGGACTTCACATGCCCGGTTGGACGTATTCCACGTCCAACCAAGCATGCCGTTTCCTGGACGATAAAATAAAATATAATAAAGGGTGCCCTAAGGTCTTACCTTTTAACTCGCCTATTGGAAGTGCGTTACGCGGCCGTCGGAAGGGTTAATGCTCCGCAACTTTTCTGCTTTGCCACTATTTTGGACTGCATTTCCGTTGTTTTCTTCACTATTTTTCTTGATGATCGGGCTGCTATTTTGGCCTCTATTTAAGGGTTATTCTCGGTGGTTCAGGGGGGCTGTTTTGGGACTATTTTTGGGACTAGTTTAGGGACTGTTTTGGATCGATTTTTCACTTTGTTTCACAGTGTGTACGGTGAGGGTCTATTTATTGGTTTGTTTTTGTTTGGTCCGCAGGGCAGTGTGTGAAAGATGTACGAGTTGAATGAGCCGTGCCTTTTGGTTTCTTCCATGGATCTGGCAAAAGACGTGTGTCCTTATGGCGTGAGGTCGTGACTATAGAGAGAAGATCTGAGTGTAATTATGTGTGTTAGTGAGGGCTGCTCGTGCGTGAGGCCATGTCAGTTTGTGTGGAGTGTGGAGAGTGGGACGTGTGTGTGCGTTTTGTGGTTTATGGGTTTTGTTGCTTTGTTGTTTATTCTGGGCCTGGCAGTGTATGAAGCGTGGCCGATTTGAAAGGTCGTGAGGGATTTGATTGTCGAAGGGCATGGGTGATGAAGCGTGAACCGTGTGTTGAGTGTGAGGTGTGGTCTTGGCAGTGCGAAGGGTGAGTCAAAGGGTTTGCGTGAGTGGTTCATGGCTGATGGTGGTTTATGGTGAAATGATCTGTGAATTATGGTTTATTATTTTTCTGTTTTGTTGGCTTTGAGAGAGAGGATAAGAGAGAGTGGGGAGAGATGGAGGCGAGAGAGAGAGAGCTTAGGGTTTTTATTATTGTGTGTTTTTGCCGTGAATGGTGAGCTCTAGGTCTAGGGGTTTGGTTTGTGTGTCTTTTTATAAGAGTGGGTTAGGGTTTTCCTTGTATGGGTAAGAAATAAAGATTGTGTAATAATGGAGAATATTTAATTAGTTTGTTATAAGGAAATGATTTGTTTAATTTAGGAAGGTGATTTATTTAGTTTCGGAAAGGGATTTAGGAGATTTGATTTGATTTATTTAATTTAGAAGGAGATTTGTTTAGTTTAGGAAATGGATTTGTTTGGATTTTAACATGTGTTTAATGTTTTAATTATTTTGGATTGGGCTTGGAGGCTTGGAAGTGTTGGATTGCTCTTTAGTGGGCTTGGGCGTGTGGCTTGGTGGTGTGTGGGGATTTTTGGGCCGAGTCTAACAGTTAAAATAGAGATTAATCGAGCAAACCCGAGGCTAAGAAAACGAATGAAATCTGGTAAGGTATTGGTTTTTGAATTTTCCCTTCCGACATCCGTTTCCCGCGAATTCTATAACTTAAAGGGTAGTGCCTCCATATGAGGCTCATCATCGGGTCTTATGCAAAAATGCAATGCCTACAGTCGCCCCCACTTTGATGGGACTTGTGCAGTGTGTGACAGTGACAATCCTATCAAAGTTATGAATGCATTTTTAATTACCTGGCTCGCCAGCTGCTGCCTAACTTGCATGTTGCTTCGAACTGAGTTGATCTGGTGGTGAGGTGTTGCGACCCCTGAGGTTCATCCCTGTAAGATGCTGCGATCTCTAGGAATCACTACCGAACTGAGCTGATAAGAGGTGGTCCATTCCCGGACCGTTACTGTGAGGTGGTCCATTCCTGAACTGTTACTGTGAGGTAGTCCATTCCCGAACTGTTACTGTGAGGTGGTCCATTCCCGAACCGTTACTGTGAGGTGGTCTATTCCTGAACCGTGCTCCATTTCTGGAGTGCCATTTCCGGCATGCTAAACCTCATTTTTGAGGCGTCGTTGATGTGATGGTGGTCCATTTCATAATCGTGCTCCATTTCCGTAGCGCCATTTCCGGCATGCTAAACCTCATTTCTGAGGCGTCGCTGATGTGATGGTGGTCCATTTCCGAACCGTGCTCCATTTCTGGAGTGCCATTTCCGGCATGCTAAACCTCATTTCCGAGGCATCGCTGATGTGATAGTGGTCCATTTCTGAACCATGCTCCATTTCCGTAGTGCCATTTCCGGCATGGTAAACCTCATTTCCGAGGCGTCGAACCATGCTCCATTTCCGGAGTGCCATTCCCGGTATGCTTAACCTCATTCCTGAGGCATCGCTGATGTGATGGCAATGTTCTTTTGACCCCTGGGCTTTGTTCCCGAACCACCTGTGGGCTTTGTTCCCGAATTGAGCTGACTGTGGGCTTTATTCCCTTGGCTTTGTTCCCAAACCGTTACTGTGAGGTGGTCCATTCTCGAACCGTTACTGTGAGGTGGTTCATTCCCAAACCGTTACCGATGTGAGTTACTTTGATCTCCGGGATTCATTCCCAAACTGAGTTGATAATGTGGGCCTCGACCCTGAACTACTGATAATGTGGGCCTCGACCCTGAACTACTGATAATGTGGGCCTCGACCCTGAGATTCATTCCCGAAATTGCTGATAGTATGGGCCTCAACCTTGGGATTCATTCCCAAAACTGATGATAGTGTGGGCCTCGACCTTGAGATTCATTCCCGAAACTGCTGATAATGTGGGCCTCGACCCTGGGATTCATTCCCGAAACTGCTGATAATATGGGCCTCGACCCTGGGATTCATTCCCGAAACTGCAGATAATGGGGGCCTCGACCATGGGATTCATTCCCAAAACTGCTGATAATGCGGGCCTCGACCATGGGATTCATTCCCAAAACTAATGATAATGTGGGCCTCGACCCTGTGATTCATTCCCGAAACTGCTGATAATGCAGGCCTCGACCCTGGGATTCATTCCCGAAACTACTGATAATGTGGGCCTCGACCCTGGGATTCATTCCCGAAACTACTGATAATATGGGCCTCGACCTTGGGATTCATTCCCGATGCTACTGATAATGTGGGCCACGACCCTGAGATTCATTCCCAAAACTACTGATAATGTGGGCCTCGACCCGGGATACATTCCCGAAACTGCTTTGATTGTGGGCTTTATTCCCGAACTGAATTGATTGTGGGCTTTGTTCCTGAACTGTTGATTGTGGGCTTTATTCCCTGGGCTTTGTTCCCGAACTATGTTGATTGTGGGCTTTATTCCCGAACTGTGATGACTGTGGGCTTTATTCCCGAAGTTGTGTAGAGAGTGGGCTTTGTTCCCAAACTGTGTTGAATGTGGTCTTTGTTCCCGAACTGTGCTGATGGTGTGTGTTTCCATTCCCGGCTTGCTTGTATTTGCCAATTTTTCCTTTTCTTTAAAACCTGTGAACAAAAACAAGACAAAAATTGCGTGTATATGACGTGTATGCATGCATGCATGAATATATTTCCTATTCCGATGGGTTAGGCCATCTTTGTGCTCCTCGGTGCCCCTTGCCTACAGAAGTCTTCGATCGCCCCCTGGGCATGCTTACAGTTTGCTTTTGCCAGTTCTCTTCTGGTGATTGCTCAGTTTTCTTTGATCCCATGACTCAAGATTCCATTATGTCCCTTATTCGTGAGGTGGTAGACTGGTCGCCCCCAGTCTTGGTTTAGCTTTCTGTTCTCCGTTGTTTGCACTTGGTTAAGGTGGACTACATGATATGGCATTCCACATCATCATATTATATCACATGCTACGAAATAGTCCCAATAGTCACACATATTATTGCCCTCAAAGAATGCCTAGTATTGAAACCAGATAACCTTCAAAACATTCAATGCATCTCAAATCCAAGTCTTTGAATAAATGATCTAAGCCAGACTCAAAGTGTTTGTGTGCAAAAGTTCATTTGCATATTCATCCCCAGGTGAGCCAACTCAATGATTTCGTCAAAAAATTGGGATCGATGGGTCAAACCAACCTAAATGTCTCAATTATGCCTGCAGTTGCTTTTCTGTGCTCAATGTGGTATGATTTTCTTTCTCTTTTGTCTCTCTCTTTTTTTCTTTTTCTTTTGAACTTCTTTTTTTTGTCTTTTCTTTTCTTTTCTTTTTGTCTTTTTTTTATTTTTTTTTCAACACACCTACTCTTTAAGGTAGCATTTCTCCGCATGGTGGTCCTAATACTCGCCCATGGGTAGCTTCACGCTTATCGGTTATAGGTGGTTTAATTCTTTTCCTTAGAGACTTTTCTTTTATTTTAAACCATACCACACATCATAACACAAGCAAATCAGGATAGACATTTAGGCGAACGGTCATTCACCGACCTACAATTTCTTCAACTAGTCACTTTGCTAACTACTCAGGTTTTCACTGCTAAGAACCTATGATTAAGTGCTCACGAGTCTAACCTAGATTAATCACTTAAAGTATTAGATAAAAGCGCATCAAGAATTTATCGTTTCTAAGGTTTCACCCCGAAGCAATCAATTTCATCATCGGACTTATGCCTAACTATTAAGGACTAAGAACAAACAATTTTTTATTATTTTTTTTCCTTTTTTTTTTCTCAAATTTTTTTTTCTCAAATTTTTTTCTTTTCTTTTCTTTTTTTATGGCCCCGCCCAATGGTCTTTCTATCATTGCCGTAAATTTTTATGTTCCTCGATTTCCTTTTCCCCGATATTCATGTTTGCTAAACTCTTCTTGACAAATCTATCTTTTCTAACCCAACGATATCTATGATGGCTTTTAAGACACATGGGTTAACATGATGCGTGTATGCATTAGATGCATGTGGTTATCAAAACAACATATATCCTTCCGACCTTATATCTCCCACACTCGTGGTAAGTCCATTTCTGTCCTAGGTATGGCTTATTCTATGCACCAATGTGGGGGTACACAAAATCGTTCTCTCCTATGCTATGGGATCATGCCATTGTCTAGAAACGACGAATTGGGCTTTCGGCAACCGTTGTCGTGGGGATGAACGTAGAAGCGTCCAAAAGTATACAAATATTTCGTAACAAGATGTATCCTTTCTGGATGAAAGCCAGTGCGAATATTGAACTCATGCTTCTAGCATATTTGGATCATGTTTGGATTTTCTAAGCCCATCAAGGTTTTCATACAAGTTGGCCCATTATCATTTTAAAGCATTCAATCACATTATTACAAGGTGCAAACTTGTCCCAGTTGCAAAAGGCCCAACAGGTTTACACTTTTGCAATAACGTGGCTAAACAACTTCAAATGATAGGGGGCCCAAACACAAAGTGACCCATCGGCATTTTAGAAACTTTCGGCCCAATCGTCATAAGATATAATCTCGTCCCAGTTTAAATGGCCCAACAAGTTCACATCTCATGACAAGAAGTCCAACTGAATCCAAATGATGATGGTCCCAAACACAAGCATAAAGGGTGGCTTCTATAGGTCATTCAAATATGGTTCATATGCAGGTTTATAAGAGTGTAGACAAAGGCTTCCATCGGCAAAGGATTGCCCACAACTAGGTGTCCCCACTCAATGGTTCGGACGACCAAGTGAGAGCACCCTTTTTTTATACGCTAAGGTACGTGCCAACGAGTGATGATACATGAATGACTGTCAAATGGATTTCTTATTGAAGATTCCCCAGAGGGAGGGTGGAGCAAAATCTCTTAAATACCCTTGCTTCTTAGGCTCTTATCGCCTTAGTGACAAGAATAAACAATAGATCCTCCAAATTAGTCCATCACGGTAAGCTTTGAGTAACTGATTATCTAGGTGTCTTCACAGCTTTTCCTTAAAGCTGTAGAAAGGTAGTGAGTGAATGAAGACACCAAATCATTACCTAGCTCTAACAATACCTTTGGTTAAAGCCCTTGGTCCAAACCCACTTGTAGACATGGTTAAATAAAGCAAAAATCACAAACATTACAAGACATTATTTTGGGGCTGATTCTCTATCCCCAGTGGAGTCGCCAGACTGTAGGACACAGAAATCAGCGACGATGTTCCAGGCTCGTGGCCCGGTCGGGGGTACGGAATAGCCCCGGGGGACTAAACCGGAGAATAATGGAGTCGCCACCCAATGTGAACTGGGAAATGATTTAAGGCCGCACTCACCCCTCGCAAGGGAAGACCTCAAATTGTTGGGTTCGGAATGGTCCCTTACTTATGCCACTTGTAATGAACGGATTCGCGCAATAATATAACCAAGTCTAGGCAACATACACATGCAAGAATAACCTATATCTAAGTTTGCATACAACCTATATCTAAGTTTGGGTACAACCTATATCTAAGTTTGCATGCATAAAAGTAAATAAAATAAAAGCAAGCACGCAATCTCATGAACACATTAAGTTGATAAATGAGGAAATAATAAATATATGACCAAAGAATTTGGCGGTTTTCAATGTAGGACTTCACATGCCCGGTTGGACGTATTCCACGTCCAACCAAGCATGCCGTTTCCGGGACGATAAAATAAAATATAATAAAGGGTACCCTCAGGTCTTACCTTTTAAGTCGCCTCTTGGAAGTGCGTTACGCGACCGTCAGAAGGGTTAATGCTCCGTAATTTTCTAGTTTGCCGCTATTTTGGACTGCCGTTTCCGTAGTTTTCTTCGCTATTTTTCTCGATGACCGGGCTTCTGTTTTGG
>SKCR01000307.1:0-54476 GCA_019454045.1 Zanthoxylum bungeanum
AATCTTCGAAAATACACAAGAACCGCATAGTTGGATAGAGTCAGAAAAAAAACCTGGGGTTATGGGTCTCTGATCGCACCTCATAAAGATGTCTATCTTATTGAGGAATACTAACTGACTACGTATGAGGAAGTGATACAAGGTATCAACTCCCTAATTATGGCAAAGTGTCATGTAATCCGAAATGGATTCCATGTATATCAACCAGTTTGGACTAGTTGATGTACCACCAAGGCATTGTGCCTATTGGTACTGTATGTCTTTAGGAAGGACATACATGGATGACAACATACCAACGTATAAAGCTAGGCTTTAACAGAAAGGTATCGTTATCAACATTGTGTTGATTACGATTCAACTTTTTACCTGTTGCCACGGTAAATCCATTTGGATAATGCAGATTATTCGATCCATGATTGGATTGAAGCAAGCATTAGGTTCTTGGAATTATCGTTTTGATATAATCATAATGATGTATGATTTAATTCAAAATGAAAATAATTCTAGTTATATATAAGAAGGTTAGTGGGAGCGCACTGATAGTGGCCTGTCCTATAAAATAATGATAATTATACGTCATTTCTTGGAAATGATATTCCCATAAAATAAAATATCGGCGAAAGCTTGGCTTTCGCAATACTCTCCTAGAAACCGTACATTGAAAAATATACGAGACCTGGTGTATCATACGCTTTGAGCATATGGATTCACAAACAGGCCAATCCGAGTGATAGTCACTGATTGATGTTAAGAACATCCGTTAGTATCTTAGAGAAATACGGATGCTGTCTTGTCTATGAGAGAAGGAGAACTTAAGTGACTGGGTCACTGTACCAAGTTTCCTATAACCGATAAAGACGACTAAAAGTCACAAACGGTACTATATAGTTTGAATAACGGTACAGTGAGCTGGAAATCTTCCAAGTAAGATACTGTTACTGAATAAACAACAAATGCGGTTGTTGCTGTAGCTGAAGCAGCAATAGAAGTCATTTGGGTCGATACAAATATAATTAGATTAGATATAGTTCTGTTAGCAGCTGAGCTAGGCGTCAGCACAGGCTAAAGAATTAATGGTCTCATCAACGATCGGGATACATACTTAGATACTCATCTGATTCATTAGGATCATATATCGTGGCGATGTGATGATCGAATAAATCGCATCAAGATGATGATCATGCAAATCCGCTGACGAATGCATTTCTAGCAGTTTGAGCCAACCGTACATAGTTCGGTGTTAGACACTCGAGTGACTGGCTATAGGCCAAGTGGGAGATTGTTGGACAATTATGACCCATAGCGTCACTATTTGTACAGATCATGGTGTTGTTGTACAAATTAACTATGTGACAAAGGAGATTGTACTCTCTCATCATTTGTGATTAGATCACCTTAGATATATCTAAATGAAGAGATGGTCCCTATGATTGTTCCTGGACTGCGAATGATATGAGACAGTATCAGTCCCCGAAGGTTTAATCATTAAATCCCTAGCCGGAGAGTATTATCGAGACTGGACATCGATAATGCGGAATAGGCTAGTATTGCACTTGTGTGCGTTGTGAGGGCACAACGACATAGTTCTCATATATATAAGATCAGATACTTATGCAAGTGCGATCGGAGGTCGTGTTTCACCGATGGTACGGGAAACAGCTTCGCTCTGGATAGACCCCTCGGAATCCCATTGGTATTATGACTATGTGTGTATGGGAGGCCGAAATCAAGGTAGGTGTGTATAGTCTTAACCTGAGACTTACACGCTAATACTTGCGATAATCGGTAGACTTTGGTCTTGGTGGTACAAGGCTTTAACCGGTTCTGCGTACACCACTTCTGGGTTTATCAGAGAGTCGTAGTGTATTGGGGGTGTGATGTCAAGACAGAAGTATCACTCCAGTCATAGTGGAGATGATGTCAGCAGGATACGGTATTAGTGCTCTTAAGTGCTGGCGGCCATCGGGTATTATGACAAGGTCATGTATATCCGATTATAGAGACTAGTTTACCAGACATCCGACATATCTGCTTCGGACGGGGGGTAGACACTTATCCAGCCCCAGCCCTAGCACGTGACTATCCGCTACTGGGCTGATATACGCAATACTACGGTATACTACGCTTGTTTTAAGTTCTATATATTCCTGTAAGAATATTTCGGGAGAATTGGGTAGGCATGGCGCTTTGCCTAGAAGCCAACCTTGTCTGTAAACGGTATTTTTTTTGTATCAAGTAGTACGATTGGTACTTACGTGTTCGGATAGTCCGACGACCGTATTACTGCCAACATATCCGGAGATATCATGGGTCGCTTCCCGAAGATTCATCGATGACGTATAACTCGTACTTAATTAATCTGGGATTAATTAGAAGAGAGAGAAAATTAATCTGGGATTAATCACAGAGATATTTTATCTGGGATTAAAATATTAATTAAAGAGGAGAACGATTAATTGGAATAATCGATAAAATAATATATTTGATATATTATTAGAAATTGGATTTTGACGCGGAATTGAAATTAGATTTTAATTCGGGCGAACGAATTAATTAGAATTAATTCGTTAGCGACGTGATAGTGATTCGCTAGGCGTAATCATTTAATTACGACGCGACGGAAAATTCGTAATTTGGAATTAGCGAACCCGAGCTCGGGATTATTTGCGAGCGCATTCGCATTTCGAATTCGAGTGCGGCACGCAAGTCAAATCGTTGGTCAAATCACAAGTCACATCAAGCGTCAAATCAATGTCACTTTGAGTGATGTGACATGTTGTCACTTGATTTGAGTGATTGATGTAGAAGTTGAAAAAAGCAACTTTTGCTTTTCTTTTTGACTTTAGCATTTAATGGAAAGTAAAAAGAATTGGTAAAGGGGTTTTATTATTTAGAGATTATTAAAAACTAATTACATTTCTTTTTCTTTCTCTCTCTCCACTCTTCTTTTACGTATTTCCATTCTCCCTCTCTTTTCTTCTTCCTCTTCTCACGGCTTCAAGCCCGGATTTCTTCACCAAATTTCTGGTTGGACGAATTTGAGAGAAGCAAGGAAGATGAAGAAGTGCTAGCACACCTTGGGTTATTACATAGGTGATAGGGAAACGAATTATGAGCTTGGAATCCGATTTGGAGCTTGAAGCTTGGAGCTTCAATGGAGGTCTCCCATGGCCGAATTTTGAAGGCATCAAAAACAGCCCCAACCGAGCATCACAACAGCTCAATGGAGTCCAAAACCGAGCTTCAACAAGGAGGAAAATGGATCTTGTTATTCGCATCCAAACGTTCAATGTGAGTAAAGTTTCTGCCTTATTCCTTTGTGTATTCATGCGAATTTATGCTTGATTTCATGATCTTGGGACCTATATTAGAAACTCAACATGTTTACCGTCGTCGACCTCAACTTCCAGAATTATTTCTATCTCATAAACAGGTCTACTCGCTGTTGTCAGTATCAACGGTCTCATCACTAACTTTTTTGGATTTTCCCAAGTTGTGCTAGTGTAGCCAATGCATCTGCCATCTGATTCTCTTCTCTTGGTAAGTGCTGAAACTTACACTCGGGGATAACCTGTGCCAACTTTCTGAGGTGAAAAAGGTAAGGTTTCAACCATTCTTCTTTCAATTCCCATTCTCCTCGCATCTGCTGGACCACCAATATAGAATCTCAGTAGACTTCCACACTCCCGGCCTTCAAGGCTATCAATGCTGTCAAACCGAAAAACACATGCTTCATACTCGGCCATGTTATTAGTCACTCTGAATGTCAACCTCTTGGCTAAAGGCAAAGTTTCTCCCTCGGGGGTCACTATCACGATCCCAATTCCGGGGTTCCTAGTAATTCACTGCTCCGTCACAAAACACATCTTCCATCTCTGGACTGTATTGCTTGGATCTCTTCATCTGGAAATTCAAACTTATACTGATCCCCCTCAACAGGTTGCATTGCCAGAAACTCTGCTACTGCTCGCCCCTTTAATCACTTTGGAGGTGAGATACTCAATGTCAACTCTGTCAGCAATACCAACCATTGCCCAATTTTCCACTAGCGAGGCACCGAATGAAGATATTTTAGAGGATTCTCCTTTGCCACTACCTGGATCTGTATCCTGAAGTGTGCGTAATGTCGCCTTTCTGGAAGCCCATACCACTGCAAGACAGATCTTCTCAACTTCTTGATACCGAGCCTCATACGGGAGCATCTTCTTACTCAGATAATAGACTGCATGTTCTACCCCTGGCTCATCAGCCTGTACCATCATTGCCCCCAGTGCTTCTAATTCTATAGCCAAATACAATATCAAAGGTCTGCCCGGGTCTCGGAGGTTTCAATTACAGGAGGCTTTACCAAGTATTCTCTGATCTTGTCGAAGGCTGTCTGACACTGTCATTCCATCTCACTGGCTGATCTTTTCTCAACAGTTTGAAGATAGGCTCACATACTGATGTCAACCTGGCAATGAACCGACTGATGTACTGAATCTTTCCCAAGAATGCTCTGACTTCTTTTTCTATCTTCGGTGCAGGCATTTATGTGATTGCCTTGATCTTCTCGGAGTCTACCTCTATTCCGCCCATTCCCACTGTATGACCAAGCAATTTCCCTGATGTCACCCCAAACACACATTTCTTGGGATTAAGCCGCATGTTGTATCTGTCAACTCTCTGAAGGAACCTATCCAGTGCTTCAATATGCCCAACTCTTGTCTCTGATTTCACCATCATGTCATCACATACACCTCAATCTCTTTGTGCATCAAGTCGTGGAAAAGTGTAGTGGCCATCCGCTGATAAGTAGCCCCCGCATTCTTAAGGCAAACGACATAACCTTGTAACAATAAGTACCCCACTCAGTAACAAATGCAGTCTTATGTTTGTCTTCCTCAGTCATGAGAACCTGATTGTAACTTGAAAATCCATCTGCAAATGAATACATAGCAGATAAAGCCGCACTATCAACCAGAACATCTATGCGGCAGAGGAAAATCATCTTTCGGACAAGCCTTGTTGAGATCTCTGTCTTCCACACACATTTTGACCTTCCCATCTTTTTCGGCACCGGTATATATTAGCCAACCACTCGGGATATTTTACTACTTCCAAGAACCCCACATCTATCTATTTCTTAACTTCCTCTCTGACTTTCTCAGCCCATTCTGGTCTCATCCGTCGAGAGTTTCTGTTTTACTGGCCTCATATTCGGATAAGTTGGTATCGTGTACTGGGCAATGTTTCTGTCTACCCCAGGCATGTCCTCATAGGACCAAGCAAACACTTTGGCATATCTGACCAACACTTCTTCATGTTTCTCCCTCTCTTCGGAGGTTACTTCACTTGCCATCAGAATTTCCTTGGGGTTCTCAAGTGTACCCAAGTTAAATGCAATAGTTCTGGCTGAACTGATGTCAAATATGCTTGATTCGTGTAGAGTAAATGGAAATGACTCAGGCAAGTAAGCAAAATAGATGTCTTTATTATTGGATAATGCGGAAGTACATTCAAACAAATCAGGAAGGTAAATGTCTTCATCATCTATAGACACTTCTTCCTCTGCAATCAGATCTTCCTCAGGCTTTTCGTCCTCTCCCAGAGTCAGGCTCTCCAACTTCATCAGTTCTTCCTCCCATTCTCTTCTTCTTTCTCCATAATTTCTTCAACTATCAGCTTTTACCCAACATATCTTGGAAGATCTCAAACCCAGGTACCACAATTCCATTAACTTCCACAGGTTCAGGCTCTCCTTGATATCCTGAAGCTTTCACAAAAACATTCCATCAGTTTCAGGCCCATTTTCTTGACATTTGGCTTTTCTTCATCAAACTTGTACCCCAAACCCTTCGAGTAGTCAGTCCTCTGAAATCTGGTAATTTTGGACCCTTACCCGGCTCAAACTTCATTTTTCATAATCCTAGCCACCCTAGGATCCACCCACTCCTCAAAAGTAGCTGACACCTGAAAACCTCGTGAAAGGTTGTATCTCCAAGGCAGCCACGCCATTATTAACTCAGCCCGGATGGTAACAACTTCTCCCTCATACGGGAACTTGATCATCTGATGCAAAGTGGAAGGCACGCCCCCAAGTTTGTGAAACCAAGGCCTTCCCAACAACAAGGCAAAAGTAGCCGGGATGTCCAGTACTGTGAACTCAACCTCATCTTCAATCGGTCCTACCTTGACCATAGCCACAAAGGTACCCTCAACTCCCCTTTTACTGTCATCATAAGCCTTAATAGTCATACTCGAGGGGTCCAAGTCTGTTGCTTTCATACCCAATCTCGCCAGAATTTTCAGCGGCACACATTGATGGAACGAAACGTCATCCACCATTACACATGAAGTTCTCTTGCCCCTCACCTCGGCCTCTGATAAATAGGGGCCTGTTATGATTTCTCCCCTCCGCGGGAGTTCATCCTCAGAAAAAGATATCTGCAAAGCTTCTTTCTGAACCGACCCAACAAACATTGCAGGGTTGGCGTCTTCCGGTACCACAATCTTGCTCAAGCCTCAACCATAGCCTGCCTATGCTCCCGAGATGAACATAACAGTTCCCAGATACTCACTTGTGCTCTAGTCTTCCTCAATTCCCTCAGCACTATATCCCCTCAGTGTTTTCTGCAGTCTCAACCACTTCTCTACCATCTGTCAAAACTTCTTTACCCTTATCTGCCATATCAATGTAAAAACGACCACTGCGCGTCATTCCCCTTACTTCTTCCTCGTCACTGCTAGAGAAATCAAGCCAAAAGTTTTTCCCTGCTCAGTTCATCTTCACTAGTACTATCCCAGATTCCCAGGCAAAAGGCTAGAGGATGAAAGGATTTTAGGACAAGGTCTTCTGGGAGGCCAGAATTGATCATGTAGGCTGGTGGTGGTACGGTACGGTAATTGGGTAAGGGGTTTCTGTGTGTGTCAGGCTGTTCTATTTCTGGGTCAGGTATTTTCTTGGAGTCTAAGGTCTTGGATTTCATGGCGGAGTCGGGCGCAATTGTCGGTGTCATGGCCCTTTTGTTGGTGAAAGTGACAGTAAGGCTTAGGCTTAGGTTATAATGTGATGGTAGGGGATTGGGTAATGGTTTGGCTTCCAAGGGTTTTAAGAGCCCTTGCCTCTTCAATTTTCTAGCACCTTGGACAGGGGCCTTCCCAAGTTGGAAAAACTGCCGGTTCCGGATAACGGCAATCTCAGCAGAAATGGGCTTTGTTCCCGATGTTCCCCCAACGGGCCTCCTGTTCAGACCATAGAATTTTGTTTTCCGCCTCTTCGTCTTCAATGTCCATGACAGACTCCCTCAACTGCCGAAAGTCTGTAATCATGGAGGTCATCCTCCTCAACTTGCTGTAAATGGAGGGCCTGGTGCCCTTGATAATCATTTTAATCTGGTCCTTCTCGAGGGCCTAGTCTGCATCTTCAACAACTGACCCCTCCACCGGTCCACATACTCCTTAAAACTTTCCTCCGCTTTCTGCTTAACATTCTCCAGATCACGGAGTGACAGATCGATCTCTAGGTCAGTGACATACTGCTTCAGGAAGGCATCCGCCAACTCCCTCCAATCTTCCTTCACTTTCTTCTCCAAACTGTGGTACCACACCACGGGAGCTCCCTCGAGCGACATTCCAAACATTTTCTGCACTTGGCGCTGAGACAGGCCAACTGAACTCATGACTGATACAAACTGTCGGAGATGCACCCTTGGATCCCCATTCCCGTTAAACTTAGCCATATCAGGCATCTTGAACTGTGCCGGCAACTGTTCCTCGAAAGTCAGTGTGTCATAATCCAGCAGATCCTCATTCTTACCCCTCATCTTGCGGGTAACCGACTCAACCTGATCCCGGAGCTTCTGTAACTCTGCCTGAGACCCAGATACTCTGCCTGCTGTATACTCTGCCATATCATCATCAAAAGCGGGGATATCATCCCCAATCAGTTCGGAGGTTCCTCTTGTCTTACATCCTCAGAACTACCCCCAGCATGAGACCCGGCTATGCCAACCACAACAGTAGTCAAAGCATGCAACTGTTCAGTGATCTTGGCGAGACCGTTCTCTAACTGATCCATACGGGACACCTCATTATCGGATTCACTCATACTTGTTCTTTTAGTGAGTCTTGTCCCTTCTCTAACCCAACGGTATCTATGATGTCTTTTTGAGACATAGATGGTGTTAACATGATATATGTATGTATGAGGTGCATGGGATGCATGTAACATATATAACATACTAAATCAATTAAAACTCTCAAACAAATCGGCCCGTTATCATTTTAGAATCTTTCGGGCTAATTGTCATAGGAGTGAACCCATCCCAGTTTAAATGGCCCAATAAGTTCACATCTCATGACAAAGAGCCCGACTAAATCCAAATGGTAACGTTCCGAACACAATCACAAAGTGGCCCATCAATCACTTAGAAGCCTTTGGCCAATCATAAAATACATTCTTGTCCTAGTTTAAATGGCCCAACAAGCCCATATCCCATGACAAATGGTCCAATGGATCCCAACGACGATGTTCCAAACACAAGCATAAGAGATAATGCAAACATAAAGTAATAATTTCTCTACGGAATGGCCCATCAACATTTCAGAAGCTTTGGGCCCAATGGTCATAAGGTACGAACTCGCCCCAGTTTAAATGGCCCAGCAAGTCCGCATTTCTTACAATGGTCCAACTGCATCCAAATGAGGATGGTCCACTAGCATATACTCAAGGAAATAATTGTTACTTTAACCATACAAACCCGGTCTATGGGTGGGTTCACAAGAGTATAGACAAAGGCTCTCATCGGTGAAGGATGGCCCACAACTAGGTCTCCCCTATCAAGGGTCCTAGCGACCAAGTGAGCGCACCCTTTTTATACACTAAGGTACGTGTCAATGAGCTATGGTGTGTGACAGACTGTCAAATGGATTTCCCGTTGTAGATTCCCCAGAGGGAAGGTGGAGCGAGGCTCACTTAAATACCCAAGCCTCTTAGGCTCTTATCGCTTGTTGTCAGGAATAAACAACGAGTCCTCCAAATTAGTCCATCACAATAGGCTACGAGTAGATGGCTATATAGGTGCCTTCACAGCTTTTCCTTATAGAAAGGTAGTGAATGAAGGAAGACACCCAACCATTACCTAGCTTTAAAATGCCTTTGATTAAACCCCCATTTTATCCACTATAGACACGATCAATTAAAACATAAATCCAAACATTACAAGACAATATTCAGGGCCGATTCTCTATCCCCAGTGTAGTCGTCAGACTGTGGGACACAGAAAATGGACGACGCATGCTGTCTCGGGCTCGTGGCCCGGTCGGGAGTACGGAGTAGCCACGGGGGACTAAATCGGAGAATAATGGAGTCGCCACCCGGTGTGAACCGGGAAAATGAGATTTAAGGCCGCACTCACCCCTCGCAAGGGAAGACCTCAAACCGTTGGGTTCGGAATGGTCCCTTACTCATGCCACTTGTAATGAAAGGATTTATGTAATAATTTAATCAGGCTTAAGTATCACTTATTTCCAAGAGTATCATGCTTCTAAATTCACATGTACAAAATAAAACTTACACCTAAGTTTACATATATTTCACATCTAAGATTGCATGCTTGAAGTACATCAAAGGAGCAACAAACATACAACTTCACTGGCATATTATATTCAAGAAAACACAAGCACACATACTAACCACACAAGCACACATGTGAGCACCTTCTCAAGTGGTACGTGGAATTGTATCCCAAGTACAGACCGTACTACGTCCATTCGGAATCGGCTACGGAATTTATGTCTGGGTTTCCATCCGATATACCACAAGAAATAATACTCAAATGTTATCATGACATAGGTATATGAATCGTAATACATTAAACACATTGTATTCATACATGTGGGGATAGCTACTAGGAAACTATGTATGAAATCTGATGAAAAGGACTCAGTTCAGTGGGTGCGCGTTCGCGTAGCGTTTGAAAACGCGTTCGAACGATAAATAAAAGGTTCGCGTTCATATAGCGTTCAAGAACGCGTTCGAACGGAACCAGACCCGATGCATTAAGACTAAGAAAGTACATTTGCGTTCGCGTAGCGTTCGAGAACGCGTTCGAACGGTAAACAGAAGGTTCGCGTTCGTATAGCGTTCGAGAACGCGTTCGAACGGAACCAGACCTGATGCATGATGAGACTAAGAAGTGCGTGTGCGTTCGAGTAGCGTTTGAGAACGTGTTCGAATGGTAAACAGAAGGTTCGCATTCGTGTAGCGTTCGAGAACGTGTTCGAACGGAACCAGACCTGATGCATGCAACACAAAGAATAAAGACAACAATGTCAAGCTCAGTATGTCCGATTAAACGTATCTTGCATTCAACCGAACACACATCAACCGGCGCGGCAAAGCATCGTGGTAAAGGGCTTTTGACCCTCCCCATAGGGGATCTTTTATTCCACTTAGTAAGCCCATGCGCTCGATTGAATCATGCATACAAAGAATTAAAAGCAATAATATCAAGCTCAGTATGTCTGATTGAACGTATCTTGCATTCAACCGAACACACATCAACCGGCGCGGCAAAGCTTCATGGTAAATGGCTTTGATCCCTCCCCATAGGGGATCTTTCATTCCACTTACTAAGCCCATGCGCTCGATTGAATCATGCATACAAAGAATTAAAAGCAATAATATCAAACTTAGTATGTCCGATTGAACGTATCTTGCATTCAACCGAACACACATCAACCGGCGCGGCAAAACATCGTGGTAAAGGGCTTTAACCCCTCCCAATAGGGGATCTTTTATTCCATTTACTTAGCCCATGCGCTTGATTGAATCATGCATAAATAAGCAACATGCAGAATTTAAGTGACGAAAAATAAATAAACCAAAGCAACATAAAACAAAAGAGGGTGCCGTTTACTCAAGCGGTACGTGGAGTTGTATCCCGAGTACAGATCATACTACCGTCCATTCGGAATCGGCTATGAAATTTATGTCCGTTTCCATCCGATATACCGCGAGAGTTGACACATCTCTCATTTTATTCCAAAGCCACAACATACAACATCTCATAATTCATGCATATTTATCTACTCATGGGCCACAACATCATTTCAACATGACAATGACAAATCAAGCAATACTTAATTACAAATAAAAAAAAAAAAAAATGAGTGTGAAAAATACCCTCAGGTCTAACCTTTTTGCCAACTTTCGGCTTGCGTTTCACGGACGTCGGAAGGGGTACACTCCTCAACTTCTCCGGTTCACTGGTTAGAGCGTCCTAGCTCACTGTTTTGCTGTTTTACTTACTTACTGTTCGGTCTCCGTTCTGCTGCTGTTTCGGCTCTCTGATTGCTACTCACTGTTCAGGTCACCTGTTTTGACGTTTCAACGAACTGTTTCGAGTGTTTTTCGTGGTTTTTTAGTGTAGTTTTGTGTGGTTATTTCAAGGATTATAAGTGCAGTTTATGTTACTGTTTTAAGGGATTTTAGGGGACTGTTTGGGAGTGGTTTTGGCTGCTATTTGGAGGTGTAATTTTCGGTGATGGAGGGCTGCTGTATGGGGAGATTTTCGGTGATGGGTAGAGGTTTAGGGGGGGTGCTATTTTCGGTTATGGAGTGGAGGAGATGGAGGGAATTGTTTGTGTTCTTCTTGTTGCTATTGTCGTGAGTGCCTAAGGCTCTTTGTGTTGTGATTTTTGTGTGAGTTATCTGTATGGGCCAGGGGAGTGCATGTCTTGGTTAGGGGTTGTTTATATAGAGAAGGGCTAGGGTTTCACCTTGTCTCACAAGGAAGGGATTTGATTTTGTGTTGAGCAAGGAAAGTCAATGATTGATGGGGGACAAATTTGGCTTAGATTAGGAATACAATATCTTTAATTTGTTATGATTGATTTTAATTAGGCATGACATCTTTTTAATTTAGTATGTGATTTTGTTTAGTTTGTATATAATATATTTGATTTATCTTTATTAGGTATGATTATATTTTATGTTTTTTTTAATTGGTAAATGGTTTAATTATTTTATTTAATATTAATTTAATTTCCCATGTGTTTTAAATGTGTTTTATTAATTGGGATGTGTTTTATGGGCTTTGGGGGGTTAATTGGGCTGGGGTGCGAGGCTAGCAGCAAAACCAGAAATACCGACTCCGTTCGAACGCCCATTCGAACGCTACACGAACGTTCGCAATCTGCCTGACGTTCGAACGAAGTAACGAATGCAGCACTAACGAAGATAGTGAACTTGTGAAATGAATTTGATGACGTACTTATTCTGAATTTCCCCTTCCGACCTCCATTTCCCGCAATATCCTTAGCTAAAAAGGTAGTGCTTCCAACTGAGACTCATCATCGGGTTTCACATGCGAAAATGCAATGCCTACAGCATGGAAATGAATTGATTTTTTGATTCAATAATGTTGGACATATGTTGATGATGATTAGCATGATTAATTAGTGTAATTGGCATTTTGGAAATGTTAATTTGACTAATTAATTATGGCTAAACACTTTAGTTAATTAAATTTGGATATTGGGAATATTGGAATTTAATTAGTTGGGGTAAATTTAGAATTGGGATAATAAAGTTGTATTTGGGCTTAATGGGCTTGGTTGGGCCAAGTTTGGTTTAGGTTAATTGGTTGGATCCAATTGGGCCTAAAACAATTTCCATAAAGTCCAAATATAATATATGGGCCTTTAAAATTTTAATTGGGCCTAAATTGATTTTTGGCAAAATGGTGATTCCTTGTTGGACTTTGGTTGCCAAAGTCCATGCCTTATAAATTAATTAAAAGCCCGTTGGACTTTAATTAAATTGACATTGGATGTTAATTGGGCTTTGAGACCCGTTAAGATTAGATTTAGAATCTAAGTCGCAAAGGCTCATTAATAAATGTAATTATTTAATTTCGAATTAAATAAAGAATTAGTATTGAATACAAATTAAATTGGATTAATATTGTAGTTTGATATAATTCAAGAATTCGTACTTTGAGTACTTATTCTTAAAACGAGTTTGACTCGCGCAAATCAAATCGTTGTTTGAACATTGGATGGTCATTAATTTCAGATTAATTAATTGGATTAGATTGATTGATAACATGCTTTGTGTGAATACATGGATATGATATATGAATAATGTATATCGGATGGATATTAGATGGGTGAGGGTAATTTTGGAAATTATTGTAATAAATTTAGAATTTATTAAATTGGAACTGCGTGTCCAGCCTATTACCTCTTGACTCTTAGTATTTCTCTTCTCACCTATTCCCCTCAATGTAAATGAGGTATCTTTAGAACTGTTATGTAATTGGGTAGAAGTCAGATTTGTGCTAGCGGGAGAGAGGAAATGGAGAGATTTGTTCTAGGAACAGGTTGTTTTAAATATCCATCTGCATATCATTATTAATTTATTTACTGTGTCTTATTATACTTTTAGAATGCATGTTTAAGGGTGTATGATGAGACCTAATCAAAGATAATTAATTGGTTGCCAATTACGCGAAAAACCCTCAACAAATATTAAACGTTTTTCCTTCCATTGAATGATTCATTCTCAAGATCCAAGATTGGCACTGGTTTGTTGGCCAAAGTCAAGACCTTTGTCCATCGCGGATGTGTTTGAATCATGAAGTCTTTGTTCCATATCGCATGTCTTATCCAAGTTGTGATTTGTTGGCCAAAGTCAAGATCACTTCTTGTCCATTGACATCGATTACGAAGCTTTCCAAGGTCAATGGGTCCCGCTTAACTGGAATCATTAAGTTTGTTGTGCCAAAGCCAATGCTTAGTTGATTCAGAGGAAAAATGTTAGGGAATATATTGGATATATTGGCATATATTAGATATATGTTTCGGACTTGGATGTCCACCTACTGGATCTAGGAATTGGATGAGATCCAATTGATCTTAGAGATCTACCTAGTTAAATATCATACAATTTGTTGGCCAAAGTCAAGGTTATGTGTTATTTAACGGGATCCTAGCCCGCTAGGAAACTAGGTTTATCGAGTACTCAACAGAGGGTTAGAGGCTCGTCGAAAAATAGTGGGAGGCAAGTATTAAATTTGCAATTTCGTTTAGATACTTTCCAATACGCGCTCATTTCAATTTTTCGTCATTACTTAAAAATATATATTAGTTGGACTAATATTTAATCGTTGTTTTAATTAAACAGTTAGACTGTATTCAAACTACTTCAATTTATAGTTGATAATATAATTGGATTATAGTAATCAATATATTTGAATTTAATCAATAAAATTATAGTTGATTATATAGTTATACTATAGTAATCATTATATTCAATAGTACCTGAAATCGTTGATTGGATAGTTGGACTATTGAAATCAAGATAAATGAAATATTAGCGTTTAAAACATAATCCTTGGAGGAAATGTCATTAAACGACTTTAATTTTCAAATTGGGAAAAATACCTCAGGATAGTCCTGGGAATTGAAAAGTTATTCTATTTGATAGAATTACATCTCGGGCCTAAAACCGAAGTTGAGCAAATAGTAGAACATGATCTTTGGAAGATTTATGTGATGATAACTCTAGTGCTCAATATGTTATGCTTACTGCAATGACACTTTAATTTCGTTATCAAAATTAAGGATTAGATCTTTGTACCATGATGTTGAAATTAAAGGATCTTCATAGATCTATTCTTAAATCTTAGAAGTACAAATTGAAAAATAAGCTATTTTGCTCACGTATGTCAGATGGTACATCTGTCGAGCACTAGGTGTCACAGATGATTGCTGACATCGATCAGCTAGGTTAGCTGGGCATTACCTACATGGACGAGACTACCAATGATTTGATCTTATAGTCTCTACCCGAAAGCTGGGGCAGGTTCATTGTGAACCAAGAGTAAACTCTTGGAGAGTTGATGGCTATACTCTAGGAGGCAAAGCCATAGCTTCTAAAAGGGGCAAAGGCAAAATCATCACAGTCTTCTAGGAAGACAAAGAACATATCCCAAGATGTCTGCCTAAACTGTGGAAAACGGGGTCACTGAAGCGTGACTACCGTATGGACAAGGCAGACATAAAGGAAGTGAAGGCGGGGCAAGGCTCTGACTTCAAGTATGTTTGTCATAAACATGTTCGCTATTTGTTTCAAAATTGGATTTTTGATACTAGATGTGGTACATAGATATGTACTGTTGTGTGGGATCTGCTGATAAGCAGGGTACTGACTTCAGTTGAGATTTATCTTCGAGTCGGAAAAGGGACGAGAGTCGCTGTTTTAACCGTAGAAACCTAAGTTTAGGAACTACCCTTCGGGTGTGTACTTAAATTAGGAAACTGTTATAATGTAACTAGTTTGACTAGAAACATTATCTCTATATCAGGGTATAACTCGTTGCGGGTATACCTTTATATTCTAGAACACTAAAAGGTTTTATTTTATAAAGATGATATTGAGATAAACACATTAGATGTGAATAACATTTTTTATATTTTGAATATAAATGAATCTCAAACGTATAACATGACAAACAAATAACTCAAACTGATTTAATCAGATATGAGACTTATTTGTGGCATTGTTGTCTGGGACACATTAAACAAGACTCGTATATCCACACTTTCGAAGAGTAAATACTAGGACAAATTTGATCCTATTTAAATGATGTCTACGAATCTAGTTTATTAGGCAAAGTGCCTAAAACACATTATACTTGGTAAAAGTACAAGTGCCATCGATCTGTTAGCCCTCGTTCATAGTGACGTAAGTGGGCCCATATCTAGCTAGGCTAGAGGTGGATATGAACACTTCGTAACCTTTACGGATGTGGCATCGCGTTATGGTTATATGTTTCTATGAAACATAAATCAGAAACTTTTGATAAAATTCAAAGAGTTTCGACACGAAGTATAAAAACAGATCGGCTAAAGTATTAAAACTATCACTGTAAGACCGTGATGGAAATTCTTAAGCAATAAGTTTCTCAACTATTTGAAAGAGTATATCATTCTTTCATAGTGGACTCCTCCCGAAACACCTTAATTGAGCGGTGTGTCCAAACAGAGAAACCGAACCTTGTTGGACATTGTAAGGTTAATCATGAGTCGCTCTGAGCAACCATTTTACTTATTGGGATACGCATTAAACAGTGCAACACTTATTTTGAATAAGGTTCCATAAAAATCTGTTATACATATTTCATATTAGATATGAACATGAAAGAAACCGGGTTTTCTCATTCCTGAAGATTTGGGAATGCTGGGCATATGTTTGGATTACACCAAACTAAAACACAAATCAGATAAGTGCCTAATTTGTGGGTTATCCTAGGGAAACCAAAGTATAGTACTTATATAACTCACAAGAGAACAATGTAATTGTTGCTCTCCATGCGGTTTTCCTAAGAGGAATACCTATATGCAGTGGTAAGTGGGAGGAAAGTAAGACTCGATGAAAATCGAGTAATACTGTTCAAGGCACCGAGTCCTTAATGGAACATAAATAGTTCATCAAGGATGAAATTGTACCACAAACTTCGAATACACAAGAATCGCGCAAGTCGGAGAGAGTTAGAAAACAACCTAGGAGGTATGGGTTTCTGATCTCACCTCGTAAAGATGTCAATATTATTGAGGAAGACGAACTGACTACGTATGAGGAAGTGATACAAGGTATCGACTCCTTTCATGGCAAAGTGCCATGATATCCGAAATGGATTCCATGTATACCAACCAAGTTTGGACACTAGTTGTTGTACCGGAAGGCATTGTGCCTATTGGTACTATATGTGTCTTCAAGGAAGACATACATGGATGGCAACATACCAACGTACAAAGCTAGGCTTGTAGCGAAAAAGGTATCGTTATCAACATTGTGTCGATTACGACGAAACCTTTTAACCGTTGCCATGATTAAACCTTCAAGGAAGATAATACTTGCTTATGCTGCATGTTTCATTTATGAAATATGGCATATGGACGTCAAAATCGCTTTCCTTAAACGGAAACCTTTTGGAGGATGTTTACAACATCCTGACGGTTTTGTCGTACCTAAACAAGCAAACAAGGTTTGCAAGTTATTCGATCCATTTATGGATTGAAGCAAGCATTGCGTTCTTGGAACTATAGTTTTGATGTAATCATAATGGTATATGATTTAATTCAAAACGAATATGATTCTTGTGTATATAAGGAGGTTAGTGGGAGCGCATTGATAGTGACTGTCCTAAAGAATGATGATATATCATTTCTTGGAAATGACATTCCCATAATGCAATCAGTGAAAGCTTGGCTTTCATGAAAATTCTCCGTAGAATAATTGGGAGAGACAACCTTTATTATAGGAATAAGGATCTAATGGGATAGATCTAAAAGTTGTTGGAACTCTCCGAGAACTCGTACATTGAAAAGATACACATGACCTGGTGTCTTATATGCTTTGAGCATAATGAGTCACAATCAGGCCAATCCAAGTGATAGTCACTAGATTGATGTTAAGAACATCCTTAAGTATCTTAGAAGAACTAAGGATGCTTTCTTAAGCTATGGAGAATGAGAACTTGAAGTGACTAGATTCACCGTTGCAAGTTTCCTAACCGATAAAAATGACTATAAGTCATAATAAAGGTACTATATAGTTTGAATAACGGAACAGTGAGCTGTAAATCTTCCAAGCAAGATATTGTTACCGAATAAACAACAAAAGCGGAATATTGCTGCAGCTGAGGCAGCAATAGAAGCACTTTGGATCTATATAATCCTAATTGGATTAGGAGTAGTTCTGTTAGCAGCTGCGCCAGGCCACAACACAGGCTAAAGAATTAATGGTCTCATCAACGATCCAAGTATATACTTCAATTGTTCATCTGATTCGTTCGGATCATACATGTGTGGCGATGTGATGATCGAATAAATCGCATCAGATGATAACCTTACAAATCCACTGACGAAAGCATTTTTCTCAGCAGAAGTTTGAGCAACCCGTACATAGTTCAAGTGTAGGACACTTGAGTGATTGGCTATAGGCCAAGTGGGAGATTGTTGGACAATTATTACCAATAGCATCACTATTTGTACAGAACATGGTGTTGTTGTACAAATTAACTATGTGACAAAGGAAATTGCTATTTTATCATTTATAATTGGATTACCAAGATACATAAATGATAAAAGTCCATATGATTAGTTATGGATTGATAAGATATGAGACAATATCAATCCATGAAGGTTTAATCATTAAAACATCCCTAGTCGTAGTATTATCGAGATTGGACATCGATAATGCAGAATAGACTAGTATTGCACTTGTGCGTGTTATGAGAGCATAACGACATAGTTCTCATATATTTGTGTATTGGATACTCATGCAAGTGTAATAGGAGGTTGTGTTTACCGATGGTACGGAAACAGCTTCGCTCTGGATAGACCCCTCGAAATTCCATCGATAGTATGACTATGTGTCTATGGAAGTCCGAATCAGGGTAGGTGTATTTGGTCTTAACCTGAGACTTACATCGCTAATACTTGCGACAATCAATATACTTTGGTTTTGGTCATCCAGGGCTTTAACAAGTTATGTGTATGCCTCTTCTGGGTATATTGAGAATAGTAGCGTATTGGGTGTGATGTCGAGATGGAAGTATCACTTCAGTCATATGGAGATGATGGTCACGTAGGATACCAAACTTTGGGGTCTCGAAGATATAGTTATGACTAAAAGTGTAGTTAACCAAACATAAAATTTAGTGAGCCAAACATTGTTAACTTTCATACACTTATGATATTTTCTGGTTAATATTATCAAGTCGATTCCTATCCATTAAGTTAATGTAAAGTAATTGTTGGAAAATTATTAAGTAACAACAAATTATTGATAAGAATCAACAATTAGTAAAATGTTAATGGGGAACATATGGTACACCCATGATGGTAATATTTTTGGAAGGGTAAGAGAAAATCATTATGCATCCAAATACATATGATTACATAGTAATCAATGCATGTGATTACATAGTAATCAAGGCTTGCTTCTAAATGCCTGTGAGCTAATAGGAAGTAATGCATGTGATGTTATAGTAACTTGATTTCCCTCCTATAAATAAGAGCATTTTCTTATTGAGTTAAGCAATCAATTAAGTTTGATTAAGAGCATTTCTACAAGAAGTAAGATATGTAATTGTGTTGTTGTTAACTTAGATTTATTTTAATTAGTTTGTGAATAAATCTAGGACTAGTAATACATATTTGGTTAGATCCTAAGAGGACAAATATGAAAATATATTAGGGATGATGTTTCCTAACATTGGTATCAGGAGATTAAATGCATGTATTCTAGTTAGATTACACAAAAATTACATGAACATGCCTGAAAAATGTTGAAAATGCTTATGGTTTTTTATTTTACAAAAATGATTTTCTTCTAAATTTGGGTCGTACTAACTCTTTGTAGAAAATTGACTATCACATGTTCAAATATGTTTTGAAAATTAGGACATGAGATCTTCAATTTGGTATATCATTTGCTTAATTTGGATTAACATTGAGAAAGATATGGACCCTAGAAGTTGGCTCGATGAATATGTTTTTACCCAAAAAACACTCACAGATTGTAAAAATGACATGTCATACGCATACAAGGGCAACATACGACATGTCATCCATAAATATTATACGACACGTCGTACGGTAATGGAAATAAAGGACGACTTGTCGATTAGTTATATGAGCGACATGCTGGTTGTGTTTAAAATTTAAAACTGACATGTCATACGGTCACAGAACTTGCGGACAACATGTCGTCTGCGCGTGTGACTTGGCTGATTGCAGCCAGCGCATGAGGGCGAGTGGGAGCCCATGGACGGCGCGTGATGGAGCATGAGCCACTCCTGTGGCGCGTGGATGGCGTATGGGGATTTATGTCAGCCTGTGTGGGTCATGTCTATATCAATTTTCTTCGGTTATTCCGATCTGTATTGATTGAATGTCTAATCTTTTTTGCATATTGTTCTAATCGGCAATGATAAATTAGTTTTATCATATAAACTTTGTGTTTATGTAATTTAATAAATATCTTTGTGATGTTTATGATGAAGTTGGTGCTTGGAGTGCCAATCCGATTTGTATATTTTATTATTTATTAATAAAATAACTATATTTTTCATTTCATACCTTATTAATGGTACTGTCATTATGCGCATTATATTGATGTATAGATATGCTAAGAATGACATCAACCATAGAATATTTTTGACACTAGGTGTAAACTATCCTTAAAGTAAATATTCTTAGTCGTTGATTTTGGAATACGGTCGAATTCCTATAACCTAGAAGACTAGCAAATGTCATCTATTGGAATTGGAGTTCAAATGGTTTAACCTGATGTACCATGATTTTTGGAAACTCGTATAGACATGTGGGTATTCGTTGAAGCGAATACGGAATGACTCACAGGTGATTCCTAATAGTTGGAAGTACACACCACCGTCAATATGAATCTCCTCGAGTCGAGTAGCATATGTAATCCTTTGATTATAGGATATCATTAATTTTGTGTGATATCCTCCACACTTTGATTCCATGTCAGAAATCTTTCATGGTCTGGTCTCTAGATATTTGTTGGGTGTGGACCGATGCACTAAGTAATCAAGTGCGAAGTAAGATAGGATCCGTCGGCCCGTATGTGTACCATAAGGGCTTTAGGTATCTATGTGAGTAAAGTCACAATTCTTAAATCTTTGGCCAAAGTCGATCACCTATGGTGGATCACATTAGTTGTAAAGAATCGTGGACATGTCGACATTAGATGTGCGCCTTGGAAACTTGACGGTGTATTCTATCTTTCCTCAGCACAACTCGGATAGCCTACGTGTTGGATAATTATGACCCATAGCGTCACTATTTGTACAGATCATGGTGTTGTTGTACAAATTAACTATGTGACAAAAGAAATTGCACTCTTATCATTTGTGATTAGATCACCTTATATATAAATGATAGGAGGTCCCTATGATTTGTTCATGGATTGAGAATGATAAGAGACAATATCAGTCAACGAAGGATAAATCATTAAATATCCCTAGTCAAAGCATTATCGAGATTGGACATCGATGAATGCGTAAAAGACTAGTATTACACTTGTGCGCGTTGTGAGGGCACGACGACATAGTTCTCATATATTTGGGTATAAGATACTCATGCAAGTGTAATAGAAGGTTGTGTTTTACCGATGGTACGGGAAACATCTTCGGGCTCTGGATAGATCCCCTCGGAATTCCATTGGTAGTATGACTATGTGTCTATGGAAGTCCGAAATCAGGGTAGATGTATTTGGTCTTAACCTGAGACTTGCACCGCTAATACTTGCGACAATCAATATACTTTGGTTGCGGTCGTCCAGGACTTTAACAGGTTCTGTGTACGCCTATGTTGGGTATATTGAGAATCGTAGTGTGTTGGGTGTGACGTCAAGACGGAAGTGTCACTCCAGTCATATGGAGTTGATGATCGCGTAGGGATACATAACTGGTTCTCTAAAAAGGTTGCAACCGTCGGGATAATATGACTTTGTCATGATTATCCGATATTAAAGAGACTAGTTGCTCGTAATCCGATATATGCTTCGTACGGGGCAGACATTGTACCAGCCCCAGGCCTTGCATGTGATCATCCGATACTGGATCGAAATACGGAATACTACGTATACTACGCCTGATATAGATCCTTTATTCCTGTAAGGATATTTCTGGAGAATTGGGTAGGCATGGCGCTTTGCTAGAAGCCAACCTTGTCTTGTAAATCGGTAAAACGTAGTGCTTGGTACTTACGTGTTCGGATAGTCCGGCGACCGCATTTACTAACAACATTTCCGGGGATCTCATGGGTCGCTTCCTGAAGATTCACTGATGACGTATGACTCGCACTTTTAATTAATCTGTGATTAATTAGATGAGAGAGAAAATTAATCTGGGATTAATTGCGGAGATATTTTATCTGGGATAAAATATCAATTAAAGAGAGATAACGATTAATTTTGAATTAATCGATTAATTAATATATTCTATATATTAAACGAAATTGGATTTCGACTCGGAATTAAAATTAGAGTTTAATTCGGGCGAACTAATTAATTTGTTAGCGAGATGAATAATGACTTTGCTAGGCGTAATCATTTAATTGCGTCGCAACGGAGAATTCGAATTCGGAATTGCAAATTGGAACCCCGAGCCCGGGATTGTTTTCGATCGCATTCGCATTTCGAATTCGAGTGCGGCACGCAAGTCAAATAAAGCGTCAAATCGCTAGTCACATCAAGCGTCAAATCATGTCACTTTGAGTGATGTGACAATTGATTTATTGATTGATTGATGTAGTGGTTGGCATTTATGGCTTTAAATTGTTTGACTTTTTGAAAGCCAAAAGTTTGTATATGTTTTTTGAAAATCATTTACACATTTCATCTCTCTCTTTCCTCTCTTTGCTCACGTTTTGGAGCAACCATTTTCTTCTCTCATCTCACGCCCATTTTGGGCAGTTTTTTGTTTTCTTTTTGCTGGGCAGAACCGAAAATGAAGGGAACCTAAGTGCGATTTTGTTGCAAAATCAAGAGTGCTAGCACACTCCGGGATCATGCGAAGGTGATAGGGAAGTCCACCCATTAGCCATGAATCATTTGACGAAGCTTGGAGCTTGGATTCTTGAAGGTTGATAGCCGAATCTTGGAGAGGAAAGCAGTGAACTGCCGAGCAGTCCAGTTGGCAGAAAAATGAAATTTTTTTTGCCTTCCGCGTCGCTCAACCGATCGATGTGAATATTCCGCAACTCCTCGTTGTATTCACTAATGTTTCATGCTTGTTTATTGATCATTGGGACCTTAGTAAACTCCAACAATGGTATCAGAGCAAGGAAAAACATGAAATTGATTTAGGGCTTAAAATTTTGGTAAATTGTATTTGAGCATGTTTTAATGAAATTGGATGAATTAGTATGCTTAAATATGTTTTTATTGAAGATTGATTGGATCAATTTGTTGAAAAATTATTTGGAACATTTTCCCCCAAATTGCTTTGTGTTGGCCGAATGGTTGGAAGCCCTAATTGTCTTGGATTTTTGTTTTTTTGATTCATTGGATGAGTTGAAAACAATTGGGAATGATGATTTAATGTTAATTTGGATTTGATTAGATTGAATTCGAAATTGGACATAAAAATCCCATATTACCGAGACTTGAAGAAGCATGAATGGGTTTGATTTTTGATGAAATATGTTGGACATATTTTGTTGATGATAAGCATGATTAATTAGGCTAATTTGATGGTTTGGAAATATTGATTTGGGTGATTAATAATGTTATACACTTTGGGTAATTAAATTGGGAATTTGGAATTTGGTAATTTAATTGATTGGGCTAATTTTGGAAATTGGTCTTGAATTGTTGTTAGGGGCTTATTGGGCTTAGTTGTACTAAGTTGGGTTTAGGCAAAATTTGTTGGATCCAATTAGGCCCAAAACCGCTTCCATAAAGCCCAAATGCGACTAATGGACCTTTAAAGTTTAATTGGGCCTAATGGGCCAAAATTGATTTCTAGGCTTATGGGGTAACTCCCGGATTGGATTTTGGTTATTCGGTTTGACCCGAGTTGACCAAAAGTCCACGCCTTAAGAAATTAATTAAAAGCCCATTGGACTTTAATTAAATTGACGTTGGACGTTAATCAGGCTTTGAGACCCGTAACGATTAAATTTGGAATTTAAATCGTAAAGGTTTATTATTAAAGTGTAATGTTTAATTTGGAATTAAAAAAGCGTATTAGAATTAAATACAAATTGAATTGGATTTAATTGTGTAGTTTAATTTAATTCATGAATTCGTACTTTGAGTACTTATTCGCAAAACGAGTTTGACTCGAGCAAAATCAAATCGTTGTTTGAACATTGGATGATCACTAATTATCAGATTAATTAATTTGATTAGATTGATTGATAGCATGCTTGTGTGAATACATGTTTGCGATGCATGAGTAATGTATATCAGATGGATATTAGATGGGTGGGGCAATTTTAGAAATTGTTGTAATAAATTTGATTTATTAATTGGACCTGCGTTCCAGCCTTATTACCTCATTATTCTTTGTATTCTCTTCTCACCTATTCCCCTCAATGTAAATGAGGTTTCTTTAGAAGTGTAGTGTAACGGGTAGAAGAAAAATTTGTTCTAGCGAGAGAGAGAAAGTGAGAGATTTGATCTAGGATCAATGTGTAAAGTATCCATCCGCATATCATTATTACTTTATTTATACGCGCTTTATTATGTGTTTAGAATGCATGTTTAAGGGTGTATGATGATGAGACCTTAACAAAGATAATAAATTGGTTGCCAATTTGCACTTGAAAAAACCTCACAAATATTAAGCGTTTTTCCTTCCATTGAGTGATTCTCACTCAAGATCCGAGACTGGCATTGGCTTGTTGGCCAAAGTCAAGGCCTTTGTCCGTCGAGGATGTGTTTGAATCAATCACGAGAGCTTTGTTCCATATCAGTGTCTTGTCCAAGTCGTGGTTTTTGTGGCCAAAGTCAAGACCACTTCTGTCCATCGACATTGATTACGAAGATTTCCATGGTCAATGGGTCGCGCTTGACTGGGATCACTAAGTTTGTTGTGCCAAAGCCAATGCTTAGTTGATTCAGAGGAAAAAGGTTAGGTAATATATTGGATATATGGCATATATAAGATATATGTTTTGGACTTGAGATGTCCCCCTACTGGATTTAGGAATTGGATTGGATCCAATTGATCTTAGAGATCTACCTAGTTAATTATCATACAATTTGTTGGCCAAAGTCAAGATTGTGTGATATTTAACGGGATCCTAGCCCGCTAGGAAACACGGTTTCCCGAGTACTCGACAGAGGGTTAGAGGCTCGACGAAAAATAGTGGGAGGCAAGAATTGAATTTGCAATACTCGTTTGATTACTTGCCATACGCGCTCAAAACAAATATCACTCGTCAAAAAATTAAATGTTAGTTTGTAGTAATATTTAAATGTTGTTTTAAAACAGTTGGACTGTATTCAAATAATTCATTTATAGTTGGTTATATAATTGGATTATAGTAATCAATATATTGATTTAATTAATTATAATTGATTAAATAGTTGGACTATAGTAATCATTATAATAAATAGTACCGAAATCGTTGATTAAATAGTTGGACTATTAGAATAAAGATAAAAATGAAAGATTGACATTTAAAACATAATCATGGGAAAATGTATTTAAATGACTTAATTTTCAAATTGGGAATAAATTTGAAGATGGTCATGGAAAATAATAAGTTACTTTATTTGACAAAATAACATATTAGGCCTAAGCCCGGAGTTAACCGAATAGTACAGCATAATCTTTGGAAGATTCATGTAATGATAACTTAAGTGTTTAATCTATTAAGCTTGTCGTAGTAGACTCCTTAATTTCAGAATCAGAACTAAGGATTAGATCCTTAAAGTATGATAAGAAATTGAAGGATCTTCATAAATCTATCTTTAGATTTTAGAAGTACTAAATTGCAATTGATAACTCTTGGAGAGTTAACGACTATTCTCAATGAGACAAAGTCAAAGTTTGCAATTAGGCAAGTAGCACAAGGCGCACCTTACTTCGATATTCTAGAAGTCCGAGGCTTGGCCAAAGGCTTCTGGAGTGTTGAAAAGACAAGGAAAATCATTATAATCTTCTAGGAAGATAAAGGACATATCCTAAAATGTCTGCTAAATGTGGCAAACGGGATCGCGGAAGCGTGACTACCGTTTGGACAAAGCAGACATGAAGGAAATGAAGAACGAGCAAGGCTCCGACTTCAAATGTGTTTGTCATAAATATATTCACTACTATTATTAAAATTGGATTTTAGATACTTAGTGTGATATATATATTGATGTTCAGAATCTGCTGTGAGCAGAATACTGACTTCAGTTGAGATTAATCTGCGAATTGGAAACGGGAAGAAAGTCGCTGTTTTAACCGTAGATACCTAATTTAGGAACTACCCTTCCGGTTTGTACTTAAATTAGGATACTGTTATAATGTAACTAGTTTGACTAGAAACATTATCTCTATATCAGTGTTTGACCCGCTGCGGGTGAACCTTTATATTCTAGAACACTAAAGTGTTTTATTATATAAAGATAATATTTAGATAAACACATTAGATATGAATAACAGAATTTATATTTTGAATATAAATAAATCTCAAACATGTAACATGACAAACAAATAGCTCAAATTGATTTGATCAGAATAGACTTAATTGTGGCATTGTTGTATGGGACACAATTCAAACAAGACTAGTATATCCGCACTTTTAAAGAGTGGATACTCGGACTAATTTGATCCTATTCAAATAAAGTCTACGAATCTAGTTTATTGGGCAATGTGCCTATAACACCTTTACTTGGTAAAAGTGTAAATGCCACTGATCTGTTAGCCCTAGTCCATAGTGAAGCAAGTGGGCCCATGTCTAGCTAGGCTAGATGTGGATATGAATATTTCGTGACCTATACGGATGTGGCATCGCGTTATGGTTACGTGTTTCTTTTGAAACACAAATCAGAAACTTTTATAGTTTCGACACGAAATAGACGAACAGATCGGCTAAAGTATAAAATCGTCACGGTAAGACCGTAATGGAAAATACTTAAGCAATAAGTTTCTAAAATACTTGAAAGAGTATAATATTCTTTCAATGAGGACTCATCCCGGAACACGTCAAGTTGACGGTGTGTCCGAACCGAGAACCAAATTTTGTAAGACATTATAAGGTTAATCATGAGTCGCTCTGAGCTACCATTTACTTCAACGGATAAGCGTAAATAGTGCATAGCTTATTTAGAATAAGGTTCCATAAAATCTGTTTGACAGACATCATATTAGATATGAACAGGAACGAAACCAGGTTTCTCATTCCTGATCATTTGGGTATGCTAGGCATATGTTTGGATGATACCAAACTAAAATCTAAATTGGATAAGTGCCAATTGTAGGTTATCCTAGGGATACCATAAGTATAGTACTTATACAACTCACATGAGAACAATTTAATTGTTGCTCACCATGCGGTTTTTCCTAAAGGAATACCGATATGCAGTGGTAAGTGAGAGGATAGTAAAACTCGATGAAAATCGGAGTAATACTATTCCCGGCACCGAATCTTAATGGAACATAAATAGTTCATCAATGATGAAACTATACCAGTAATATTCAAATACATAAGAACCGCGTAAGTCGGAGAGAGTCAGAAAACAACCTGGGGTATGGGTTTCTGATCTCACCTCATAAAGATGTCTATCTTATTAAGGAATACCAACTGACTACGTATGAGGAAGTGATACAAGGTATCGACTCCCTATTATAGCAAAGTGCCATGACATCCGAAATGGATTCCATGTATATCAACAAGTTTGGATACTAGTTGATATACCGCAAGGCATTGTGCCTATTGGTACTCTATAAGTCTTCAAGGAAGACATACATGGATGGCAACATACCAACATATAAAGCTAGGCTTTTAACGGAAAGGTATAGTTATCAACATTGTGTTGATTACGATTCAACCTTTTAACTGTTGCCACGGTAAATCCATTTGGATAATGCTTGCTAAAGCTGCGTGTTTCATTTATGAAATATGACAGCTTTACGGGAAAATCACTTTCCTGAAAAGGAAACCTTTTGGAGGATGTTTAAAACATCCTGCGATTTTTCGTACCAAAACTAGCAAACAAGGTTTGCAGGTTATTCGATCCATGTTTGGATTGATGCAAACATAGGTTCTTGGAATTATCATTTTGGTGTAATCATAATAGTTTATGATTTAATTCAAAACGAAAAAGATTCTTGTGTATATAAGAGGGTTAGTGGGAGCTCACTGACAATAATGTCCTATAAAATAATGATAATATATGTCATTTCTTGGAAATGATATTCCCATCAAACTATCGGTGAAAGCTTGGCTTTCGAGAAAATTCTCTATAGAATTCTTGTGAGAAACAACTTTTATTCTAGGAATAAAGATCTACTGGGATAGATCTAAAAGTTGTTGAAAATCTCCGAGAACTCGTACATTGAAAAATGTACGCGACCTGATGTCTCATACGCTTTGAGCATATGGATTCACAAACAGGCCAATCCAAGTGATAGTCACTGGATTTATATTAAGAACATCCGTTAGTATATTAGAGAACTAAGGATGATGTCTTATACTGTGGAGAAGGAGAACTTGAAGTGACTGGGATCACTGTTGCAAGTTTTCTAACCAATAAAACGACTATAAGTCGCAAACGGTACTATACAGTTTGAATAACGGAACAGTGAACTGGAAATCTTCCAAGCAAGATACTGTTACCGAATAAACAACAAATGCGGGTTATTGCTGCAGCTGAGGCGGCAATAGAAGCCATTTGGGTCGATAATAAATCTAATTAGATTAGATATAATTCTGTTAGCAGCTGAGCTGGGCTTGAGCACAGGCTAAAGAATTAATGGTCTCATCAACGATCCAGATACATACTTCGATAATCATCTGATTCGTTCGAA
This sequence comes from Zanthoxylum bungeanum, assembly GCA_019454045.1. Taxonomy (NCBI): domain Eukaryota; kingdom Viridiplantae; phylum Streptophyta; class Magnoliopsida; order Sapindales; family Rutaceae; genus Zanthoxylum; species Zanthoxylum bungeanum. The sequence goes on from SKCR01000307.1 coordinate 28,554, forward strand.
TCATACATCGTGGCGATGTGATGATCGTATAAATCGCATCAGACGATAATCATACAAATTCGCTGACGAAAGCCTTTTCTCAGCAGTTTGAGCCAACCGTACATAGTTTAGGTGTAAGACACTCGAGTGACTGGCTATAGGCCAAGTGGGATATTGTTGGACAATTATGATCCATAACGTCACTATATGTACAGATCATGGTGTTGTTGTACAAATCAACTATGTGAAAAATGAGATTGCACTCTTATCATTTGTGATTAGATCACCTAGATATATAAATGATAGGAGGTCACTATGATTTGTTCATGGATTGAGAATGATATGAGACAATATCAGTCCACAAAGGATAAATCATTAATATCCCTAGTCAAAGCATTATCGAGATTGGACATCGATGAATGCGTAAAAGACTAGTATTACACTTGTGCGCGTTGTGAAGGAACGACGATATAGTTCTCATATATTTGGGTATAGGATACTCATGCAAGTGTAATAGGAGGTTGTGTTTTACCGATGGTAAGGGAAACAGCTTCGCTTTGGATAGACCCCCTCGAAATTCCATTGGTAGTATGACTATGTGTCTATGAAAGTCCGAAATCAGGGTATGTGTATTTGGTCTTAACCTGAGACTTGCACCGCTAATACTTGCGACATTCAATATACTTTGGTTGCGGTCGTCCAGGGCTTTAACAGGTTCTGTGTACGCCTATGCTGGGTATATTGAGAATCGTAGTGTGTTGGGTGTGATGTCAAGACGGAAGTGTCACTCAAGTCATATGGAGTTGATGATCGCGTAGGGATACAGAACTGGTTCTCTAAAAAGGTTGCAACCGTCAGGATATTATGAATTGGTCATGATTATCCGATATTAAATAGACTAGTTGCTCGTAATCCGATATATGCTTCGTATGGGGCAGACGCTGTACCAGCCTCAGGCCTTGAATGTGATCATCAGATACTGGATCGAAATATGCAATACTTCGTATACTACACCTGATATAGATCCTTTATTCCTGTAAGGATATTTCTGGAGAATTGGGTAGGCATGGCGCTTTGCTAGAAGCCAACCTTGTCTTGTAAATCGGTAAAATGTAGTACTTGGTACTTACGTGTTCGGATAGTCCGGCGACCGCATTTACTGCCAACATATCCGGGGATCTCATGGGTCGCTTCCCGAAGATTCACCGATGACGTATGACTCACATTTTTAATTAATCTGGGATTAATTAGATTAGAGAGAAAATTAATCTGGGATTAATTGCGGAGATATTTTATCTGGGATAAAATATCAATTAAAGAGAGATAACGATTAATTTGGAATTAATCGATTAATTAATATATTCGATATATTAAACGAAATTGGATTTCGATGCGGAATGAAAATTAGATTTTAATTCTGGCAAATGAATTAATTTAGAATTAATTCGTTAGCGACGTGAATAGTGACTTCGCTAGGCGTAATCATTTAATTGTGTCGCAACGAAAAATTCGTTAATTTGGAATTTACGAACCCGAGCCCGGGATTATTTGCGAGCGCATTCGCATTTCGAATTCGAGTACGACACGCAAGTCAAATCAAGCGTCAAATCGCTAGTCACATCAAGCGTCAAATCATGTCACTTTGAGTGATGTGACAATTGAATGATTGAGTGATTGATGTAGTGGTTGGCATTTATGGCTTTAAATTGTTTGACTTTTTGAAAGCCAAAAGTGTGTATATGTTTTTTTGAAAATCATTTACACATTTCATCTCTCTTTTTCCTCTCTTGCTCACGTTTTGGAGCAAACCATTTTCTTCTCTCATCTCACGCCCCATTTTGGGCAGTTTTTTGTTCTTCTGTTTTGCTGGGCAGAACCGAAAATGAAGGGAAGCTAAGTGCGATTTTGTTGCAAAATCAAGAGTGCTAGCACACTCCGGGTCATGTGAAGGTGATAGGGAAGTCCCCCATTAGCCGGGAATCATTTGACGAAGCTTGGAGCTTGGATTCTTGAAGGTTGATAGCCAAATCTTGGAGAGGAAAGCAGTGAACTGCCGAGCAGTCCATGGGCAGAAAAAGGAAATTTTTGTTTCCTCCCGCGTCGCTCAACCGATCGATGTGAGTATTCCGCAACTTCTCATTGTATTCACTTATGTTTCACGCTTGTTTATTGATCCTTGGGACCTTAGTAAACTCTAACACTACGACGGAGGGATTATTAAACATATGTGATGACCTCGACTTGTATAGTTTAAAAAGGTCGTTCATGTTCTTCGCGAATTCAAATTTGGCTGAATTGCGTACATATTAGCTAGGCTTATATGACGAACGTGTCTGAACTTAGAGAGTCCCAATATGAAGTTTACTCATTGAGCACATGGTAGCCGATTAATTTTGATAAAATATAATATTCGATATTATAATTATCAAGTAAGATAATCAAGTGTTATTGGATAACATTGATTATTTACTTTGACCTAATTTGATTAATTGGATTAATTCAATAATTACACAAGGGCTTAATTGTAAAATCATAATTATCTCTATTATTTGAGGATATTATGGTAATTATATGTATGTAATAATAGATGGTTTTGGCTTGATTTAATTGGATTAAATCAAGATGGCAAAAATTTAACTAATCCAGTTCTTAATCTTGGCTTGATTTAATTGGATTAAATTAAAGTGGGAGACAATGGAGATTAGTCACACTTAATTATACATAATTGGACAAATTGGATTAAGCCCGGAACAAATTTGATTTAATAAATAAAAGTTGATTACAACTTTTATTAATTAAAAATTACCTTAGTTTTGCTATAAATAGAAAGCTTTAAGAAAGTTTTAATTACAAGTACAAATACATGCAAATTCTTATAGAGATTAGCCTAAGTTAGAGAAGTGTTTAGAGAAGCTTGTGAGGTCTCAACAACATTTCATTTAGGAAAAATCAAGATTGGATCCTGAAGTGAAGCTTGGTAGCAAGATTGGATCTTGAAGCCAAGCTTGCACATATTGGAGGATCTCCAACAATTTCAACAAATGAGAAGTATATTAAATCTTACATCAAGCTTACTAGGTAATGTTTGATCTTCTCCAAAGCTATGTTCATTTCTGTATTAGATGTATGATCACATAGCTTAATGTTGAAATAAGGCCAATCAATTGTGTTAGGATACTTTAGAAGTATAAACACAACATGCTTATAATTTAGGTCAAAAATGTTCATATTGTACATGGAATAATTAATAAGAGTTTGGAACTCTAGATTAAAGCTTAGAGCTATGGCTATCATTCTAGAATCCTTGACCACATTTGGGTGACCTAGAATTATTCACGAGACATTTCTTATTGGGATTCTAATTTGGTTTGTGTATTGGATTCAAAATTTATGCAAATGCGTATTTAGAATAAATCTATGTTTTTGTAAAAATATTTGATATTTTGAAAAACTGGATTTTTATTCTATAACATATATTTGTAGGAAATGACTTTCCTTAGCGCGGCGGAAGTTGCTTGTGGTGGGTACCGGGTCCGGTATGGATCTTTAAATTTTCTTTACCTTCTCCCTTTGTTGTAGTAGCCGAAATCAATCATTTAGTGTCCAACGCTTGGATCAACCACTCGATCATCTGAACTATGACTCGAAACCAACAAACCAAAGTGTGGGCTTCACTAATAAAGATCAAACCTCTAAGCTATTTAGATAATTAAGATGTCACAATGGTGTTTGGTTTTTGGAATTTCAAAACATTTTCACAACACTTGTGAATGTTTCAACTCTCTCTATTTTCTCTCAATTGCACTTGTGTAAATGAATGCAAAAATGTTAACCTTAGAAGAGAGAGAAATGGTAGAGATTATATTCTCTTACACAAGCCAACTAACCTTGTCATTAAGCATTTAATGCTTTCTTGCAATGGCCAACACAAAAATGTAGAGGTCATACCAAAGCATAAGAATGGATTAGCTAATAACAAAAATATTAGGCGTATTCAAGCCACATAATAGACATAATAAATTGGAGAGCATGGCAAGCCATATGGCTTTGTCTCCAAGGTAAATAAAAATCACCATCTCAATAATGATTAAATTACCTTCCATTATATTGTAGTAATTATCTCATAATTATTACTAACTTGAATATCTCATAATTAAGATTTGATTATCTCATAACCAAAGAATTCTAGAAAACATTAAGTTAAACTAATTTAACATAGTTTTCATTTATGACAATAAATATTATTAATCTCATTAATAATATATAAATATAAAGTGAGCATATAATTAGACAATCTAATTATATTAGGTTTGCTACAGTTAATCGAGCTAGCACGGGGACCAAATAGACCTACAGTTTCGAGCTCCAATAATTCTGAAATATTAATTAAACTCTTTAATCAAATATTACGAATTATTAACTTCGCGTTATTCCACTAAAAACTCGAAGTTGAACTCCTGTTACCGTAGATAGATAAAATAAAACCGAACATCTTCGGTGTCCATCGATATAGTCATTATATATGGATATAGCCCTTCACGAATATCTCATAAATAGAGCCGAGTCATAAGTCCGTTAAACCCCTCTAAATATTTTGTCTCTTAACCACCATTGATTCTTTAATGAACAATTAATTCATAACAATTATAAATATAAACTTTCTATTCGTAATAGAAAAGTTGAGCGCTCAAATTGTTCAAGTCCCGAATCAACTCTTAAAAGATATACTCTTCTACTTCTCGTAAGAATGAGTGAATTCAATATCTATGTAAGACGTTCCCAGCTACACACCAAACCATATCCCCAAAATACATAGTTATTGGTCGGGAATGCAACACCAACCTCACCATAGTAAATCAAAGGACATAGCCTATCATGCAGGAGTTCATAGTACACTCAGGATTAAGATCGAATCCATATGTGACCATCTATTAGAAAAAATAAATTTCTTCGGTTAACGGATATTAAAATAAATTCATATTTATCTGACTCCAGTCCTATATGATCTCATCATACAAGGTGCCTTCATTCCCATGTCACTACATGAACGATCCCGGATTAAGGTCGTCATACAAGTATAGAATGGACCGCAACTATAGATAAACCACAAACAAAGTACCCTCTTTGTTTCCTCTCTACGGACTATTTAGATTACTAACTTCAGACATAAACCTTCTTGTGCACCAAACTGTTGGACAATTATGACCCATAGCGTCACTATTTGTAAAAGATATTGTGGTTTTTGTACAAATTAACTATGTGACAATGAAATTGCATTTTATCATTTTGTAATTTGATCACTTAAATATATATAAATGATAAAAGTCCTTATGATTAGTTTCGGATTATAAGATATGAGACAATATCAATCCATAAAGGTTTAATCATTAAATATCCCTAGTCGTAGTATTATCGAGACTGGACATTGATAATGCGGAATAGACTAGTATTGCAGTTGTGTGTGTTATGGAAGCGTAATAGCATAGTTCTCATATAGGAGGTTGTGTTTACCGATGGTACGGAAACAGCTTCGCTCTGGATAGACCCCTCGGAATCCCATTGGTAGTATGACTATGTGTCTATGGGAATCCGCGTCAGGGTAGGTGCATTTGGTCTTAACCTGAGACTTGCATCGCTAGTACTTGCAACAATCAATACGCTTTGGTTTTGGTCGTCAAGGACTTTAACAGGTTCTGTGTACACCTCTTCTGGGTTTATTGAGAATCGTAGTGTATTGGGTGTGATGTCAAGATGGAAGTATCACTTCAATCATATGGAGATGATGATCACGCAGAGATACAGAACTGGTACTCTAATGGGTTGCAACCATCGGGATAATATGAGAAGGTCATGATTATCCAATTAAAGAGACTAGTTGCTTGTGATCCGATATATGCTTCGTACGGGGCAGACAATTTTCCAGCCCCAGGCCTTGCATGTGACATCCGATACTAGATCGCAATACGCAATACTACGTATATTATGTCTGACATAGATTATATATTCCTTTAAGAATATTTCTGGAGAATTATGTAGGCACGGTGCTTTGCTAGAAGCCAACCATGTCTCGTAAATCGGTAAAAACATGGTATGAGGTACGCACGTGTTTGGATAGTCCTACGACCGGATTTACTGCCAACATATCCAGGGATCTCATGGGTCGCTTCCCGAAGATTCACCGATGACGTATGATTTGAACATAATTAATCTGGAATTAATTACGGAGAGATTTTATCTGGGATAAAATACTATTTGAAGAGAGAGAACGATTAATTTGGAATTAATTGATAAAATAATATATTTGATATATTAAATGAAATTGGATTTCGACACGGAATTAAAATTGGATTTTAATTCGGGCGAACGAATTAATTTAGAATTAATTCACAAGCGACGTGAATAATAATTTTGCTAGGCATAATTATTTAATTAAATTTGAATTAATTACATCACAACGGAAAATTCGTTAATTCGGAATTAACGAACCCGAGCCCGGGATGTGTTTGCGGACCCACACAGATTTTGAATTAAAGTGGGGCCCACAAGTCACATCATGTGTCACATCAATTGTCACTTTAGTGATGGAAGTCATGTCAACTTTTTGGTGATAGACATCTAGTCACTTTAAGTGATGGGAGTAGTTGGGAGTAATAAATGCTATTTTCCCTCCAAATCTTGGTTTTTGCTTTTTTGGAAAATGATATACCAAAATTTGTTTTGACTTTTTCATAACTTGTATTTGTTTTACAAAACTCTCTCTTTCTTTCTCACCTTGGCCGAATACAACAAGGATTATTGTGGAAATTTTGTTGCAAAATTTCTCCATTGCTAGCACACAAAGATTCATACTAGGTGATAGGGAAACCATCATTTGAGTTTGGAATCTCAACCTTCAAGCTTGGAGCTTCAACAAACAACTTCAAAGAGGAGATCTTGGAAGACTTCTCAAAGGAAATTTTTTGTTCTACACGCATCCTACAACCGTTCAAAGTGAGCATTTTTTCCGCAACTTTACTTTGTGTATTCACATGTTTCATGCTTTATATGATCTTGGGATGACCTTAGAAATCCGACACAAACATAAACTAAGTCTTAAAGGTACAATAGTAATCAAGGTAAACAAGACAATTGGACAATATGCGATATAAATCAAACAACTTTGATAAAATCAATAATGCATTTATTATTATTACAATAATCAATTCCATTTTACAATACATGAAGCTTTAGGACATAAATCCCAACAATCTCCCACTTGGACTAGAGCAAATGGGACATGTCATGTAATCATAAGCCCTTTAGGATACCCTCAAACACTTTAGCCAATAAGGTCTTTGTAAACGGATCAGCCAGGTTGTCTGCGGATGGAATCTGCATGACAGCGATATCTCATCTATGTACTATCTCCCTGATGAGGTGATATTTCCTCTCAATATACTTACCCCTCTTGTGGCCTCTTGTTTCTTTAGAGTTCGCCACCCACTACACAACTATTATCACAATAAAGTGTGAGCTGTTTATTCATATCTAGAAAAACTTTAAGATCTGCCAAGAACTTACGGAGCCAGACTGTTTCCTTACTACTTCACAAGCTGCTACATATTCAGCCTTCATGGTGGAGTCAACAATATAAGATTGCTTAATGATCATCCATTCTATAGCCCCACCACCTAGGGTGAACACTGATCCAGATGTTGATTTCCTAGAATTGACATCCGTCTGAAAATCAGAGTCATTAAATCCTCTCAGAATCATATCCTGACTTGTATATACAAGCATATAATTTCTCGTTCTCCGAAGATACTTGAGAATATATTTCACCGTTACCCAATGATCTAATCCTGGGTTGGATTGAAACCTACTGACTACTCCCACTGAAAAATATATGTCTGGTCTCGTACATAATATAGCATACATAAGACTTCTAATTGCTGAACATATGGTATATGTCTCATCTCCTCAACTCCTTGAGGTGTCTTAAAAGACTGTTCCTTAGACAAATGAATTCCATGCTTGAAAGGTAAATTACCTTTCTTGGAATTCGGCATACCAAATTGTACAAGAATCCTTTCGATAGAGGTTGCTTGAGACATTGCCAACAGTCATTTCTTGCGATCCCGAATGATATGAATCCCAAGTACATAACTTGCCTCTCCCAAATCATTCATTTGGAATTGGTTAGCTAGCCAGATTTTCGCATCCGATAATATCTTTATATCATTCCCAATAAGTAAAATATCATCGACGTATAACACAAGGAAAACCACCTTCCCATCAATGATGCGATTGTAGACACAAGGCTCATCGATGTTCTACTCAAAGTTATAAGACTTGATCGTAGTATCAAACCTTATGTTCCAAGATCTAGATGTTTGATTAAGTCCATAAATGGACCTTTGCAACTAGCAAACTTTTTGCTATTGACCTTGGGTAATGAACCTCTCTGGTTGTACCATATAGATACTCTCATCAAGATTGTCATTCAAGAATGCAGTATTGACGTCCATTTTCCAAATCTCATAGTCATAATATGCGGCAATGGAAAGAAGAATCCTGCTGGATTTAAGCATGGCTACTGGTGAGAAAGTTTCTTCATAGTCAACTTTCTTTTTCTGGGTATAACCATTTGCCACTAGCCTGGCCTTGATAGTCTGTACTTTCCCATCTATTCCTCTTTTTCTCTTGTAGATCCACTTACAACCTATAGGTTTTACTCCATCAGGTTGGTCTACAAGTTCCCAGACTGAGTTAGAGTACATAGACTCCATCTCAAGGTTTATGGATTTGAGAAATTCCTCTTTTTCAATATCTTCCATTGCACTACGTAGGTAAATGGATCATCAAAACCATCACAAGATGCAACAAATTGCACCTCACCATTTCCTAGATAGTGTTCAGGTTGTCTCACAACCCTCCTACTACGTCTAGGTGGTATGGTATCCTGATAAACTTGTATATGACTTTCAGATGTAGAAGGTTTTATGTCTTTGTCAACATTTGACAATGGAGTAATGGTCGTACCAGTAAGTAACTCCTCAAGTAACACTTTACTTTAAGGTTTGAACTCTCTCATATAGTCCTCATCAAGAAACGTAGCATTTGTCGATACAAATACTTTATTATCTTCTGGACTATAAAAGAATCCACCCCTAGTTTCCTTAGGATAGCCTACAAATAGGCACACATGTGAATATGGTTCCAACTTAGTAGTCTTGTTCTTTAGCACATGTGCTGGACACCTCCATATGCGAAAATGTCACAAACTAGCTTTACGACCATTCCACAACTCTAAGGGAGTCTTAGAAACCAACTTAGAAGGAACTACATTCAGGATATACATTATAGTTTGCAATGCATACCCCCAGAATGAACTAGTTAGAGTGCTATAACTAAACATTGATCTCGTCATGTCTAGTAGGGTTCGATTTCTCATTTCTGCAACACCATTTTGTTGTGGTGTTCTAGGTGTTGTGAGCTGTGAAACAATTCTATGCTCAACTAAGTATTCCTCGAAATCTCTATCAAGGTATTCACCTCCACGATCTGATCATAGAATTTTGATGCTTTTACCTAACTGGTTCTCAATCTCAGCACGATACACTTCGAACTTTTCAAATGTATCTGACTTGTGCTGCATTAGGTAAACATACGCATATTTAGAATAATCGTCAATGAAAGTGACGAAGTATTCATAACCACCTCGGGATTTTACATTCATCGGTCCGCAAATGTCCGAATGTATTAGCTTAAGTGTTTCTTTGGCTCTTATCCATTTTCTAGTAAAAGGTCTCTTAGTCATTTTGCCTTCCAGACAGGATTCACAGACAGGTAAAGTATAGAGTCTTAACTGATTTAAAACTTCGTTCTTAATTAGTCTATCTATCCGGTCAAGGTTAATGTGACCAAGTCTAAGGTGCCATAAATAGTATCATTATGAGAAATCTTTTGTCATTTAGTTTTAGATCTTTCAATCTTAAACATTTCAGTATTAAGCAGTGATCATGCATTAACGAACTTAATACATATAGATTATTTTCGGAGTTTCCAGTGCATATATTTAATCTATTTCTACTAATAATAACTGACTTATTATTAAATGAAATAGAAAAACTACATTCCTTAAGTTTTGTTATAGAAATCAAATTCCTGTGAAAACCAGGAATATATAGCACACCATTCAAACATAAATAACTCCTATTAAAATTCAAATTTGAAACTCCCACTGCTTTTACTGACACAGCATCCCATGTCCCAACTCTCATGGTAAAGCTACCTTCAGCAAGGTCCCTCAATGAGTCAAGTAGCTGCAAAGAACCACGAACATTGTTAGTGGCACCAGAATCAATAATCCATATGGATTTATCATCCTCCACCAAAAGATAATCAATGATAAGTAAATCTTATTTACCTGTTTTTTTCTTCTCTTTAAGCTCAGCAAGGTATTTCGAACAATTCCTTTTCCAATGCCCTTGTTGTTCACAATGGAAACATTTTCCTTTGGCATTGGTTCCTTTAGAGCCTTTGTTGTTCTTCATTTTCATTGGTTTTTCCTTTGCCTTCCAATTGCCTTTCTTCTTTTTCTTTGTAAATTTAGAAGATTCGGTAACATTTTCCTCGGTATTTGACCTACGAGGACCATTCATAACGGACTCGTAATTGGTGCGCTCATTTAGCAGTTCAGTCAATGTAAAAGTCAACTTATTCATAGAATATTTTCTTTTAAACTACAAGAAACTCTTCGGAAGGGTTTCCATGATCATTGTCACCTGACTTTGCATATTGATACGTGCACCATGGGTTTCAGCCATTTAAGATGGACATCATCTTTAACACATGGTCTCAGACTGATGTGTCTTTCTTCATTCTAGCGGTCAATACAGAGACTATTGCCTCATGTTATTTCCGATGTGAAGGTTGCCCAAACATGTTCTATAATGACTACATAATCATTGATGTTGTCGCCATAGACTCATCTTGTGTAGCAAGAACCTCAGACATGGATGCTATTAAATAGCTATGAGCTTTCTCGTCAGCTTTAATCCAATTATTATAGGCATTACGTGTAGCTCTGCCAGCATTTGGTACTGACTCAGGAGGACATTCCTCCATTAGGATAAATTTAAGGTCTTCGCAGACTAATATAGCATTCATGGCACTTTTCCATTTAACATAATTATCTCCAGTTATTTTTCTTGTTATTTGAGAATTGAGATAATTGCATATTCCATGGCTGAAAAATAATAAACGCACATTCAACATTCATTCATCGCATATTAAAATTGTCAAACATTTAGGCATAAAATTAAACATGATGCATGATCAATGTATAATGAATTAGAAACCTAAAAGAATTACTATGCCACGGTTATCTATCATCCCAGAAATAAGTATCGTCGTAGGGTAGGTCAAGTATTCACATGATAGACTAAAATATTCTTAATTAATTAATATATCTGAAATAACTCTTATTCCTATATTAATCAACCATCGTTATTTTGATCAATAAAGCATTTATTAACAATTTAATCATTCCTTTGTGAGTGTGACCCATTATTTCGAAACCCTTGGAATTAACTAGTGAAGTGCCGCCGTAGGGTAGGTCAAATCACCAGGTACATCTAGAGTCCCTATCCTTTCGGAATCCAAACCTGATATTGACCCAAAAAGGACACCATCCGTAGAGGGATGAAAGCAAAGCCGTCTCGAGGCGCCTATTGAATCTCGCGTTTCTAGATAACAATGGAGATCGCGGGATATAATGTGGTATACCCTTCTCCCACTCACTATTTTGAAGTGTAAGGTCTCTATCTCACTAGTATCTTATGAATCTTAGATTATGCGGCTAAAGTCATAACCTTATTAATACTAGTTGATAATTTAGTGATCTAACCAATTTTAACTCTTAAAATTTTATTCAATAATCTCGATTAGTCTATACTAACCAATTAACTTAATTAAACTAGTTTAATCAAGTTGTTATAGTGATCTAATCAATTTAACTCTTAAATTATTAGTCCACCTATATGTTTTAAAATTTAGAATTCAACAAACGGACCAAATGTCATTAAACCATTTAATCGATAAAAACACATTATTTATTCCAAAGGTACGTGGTATTGTATCCCGAGTGCAGACCATATTACCGTCCATTCGGAACTGGCTATGGAATTTACGTCTGCGTTTCCATCCGATATACCAAGGAAAATAATGTACTTATAAGGTCCATTTGTTTCTAAAACTTGAATTCACAATTTTTAAACCTTTAAACCAATTAATCTTATTAATCCGTTTACATGCATCTTGTATTCCTTTTTAACTTTTAAGTTTACATAAAATCATATTTTATGGCTTCAATATCATGCATGACTACATGTTATAGCATGTGAAAATGCAAGAGTAGGCACCTTAGGCTATATGACATGTTAATAAACAATTTAAAACATACATATTAACCCAGGTTTGGGCGTCGCGAAGCGAACAAGTGGGGGGTCGCGATGCCCAGAAAACCAGAACTTGAAAAAGCATCAGGTTAAATCAATATTAGATCTTGAAGTAAAGATTGGTAGTAAGATTGTATCTTGAAGCCAAGCTTGCACACCTTGGAGGTTCTCCAATAATTTCAACAAAGGAGAAGTAGATTGGATCTTACATCAAGTTTACTAGGTAATGTTTGATCTTCTCCAAAGCTATGTTCATTTGTGTATTAGATGCATGATCACATAGCTTAATGTTGAAATAAGGTTAATCAATTGTGTTAGGATACTTTAGAAGTATAAACACAACATGCTTATAATTTCGGTCAAAGATGTTCATGTTATACATGGAACAAATAATAAGAGTTTGGAACTCTAGATTAAAGCTTAGAGATGTGGCTATCATTCTAGAATCACTTGACCACCTTTGGGTGACCTAGAATTGTTCACGAGACATTTAATATTGGGATTCTAATTTGGTTTGTATAATGGATTCAAAATTTACGCAAATGCGTATTTAGAATAAATCTATGTTTTTGTAAAAATATTTGAAATTTTGAAAAACTTGATTTTTATTCTATAACATGTGTTTGTAGGAAACGACTTTCCTTACCGCAGCGGAAGTTTCTTATGGTGCATGAAGTAACAATCCGATTTGTATATTTTATTATTTATTAATAAAATAACTACATTTTTCATTTCATACCTTATTAATGGTATTGTCATTATGCGTATTATATTGGTGTATAGATATGCTAAGAATGACATTGACCTTAGAATAGTTTTGACACTAAGTGTAAACTATTGTTAAAGTAAATATTCCTATTCGTTGGTTTTGGAATACGGTCGAATTCCTATAACCTAGAAGACTAGCACATGTCGTATATTGGAATTGGAGTTCCAATGGTTTAACCCGATGTACCATGAGTTTTGGAAACTCGTATAGAGATGTGGGTATTCGTTGAAGTGAATACTGAATGGCTCACAGGTGATTACTAATAGTTGGAAGTACACACCACCGTCAATAGGAATCTCCTCGAGTCGAGTAGCATATGTAATCCTTTGACTATAGGATAACATTGATTTTGTGTGAGATCCTTCACACTTTGATGCCATGTATGTCAGAAACCTTTCATGGTTTGGCCTCTAGAAGTTCGTTGGGTGTGGATCGATGCACTTAGTAATCAAGTGTGAAGTAAGATAGGATCTGTCGGCCCGTATGTGAAACATAAGAGGTTTAGGTATCCATGTGAGTAAAGTCATGATTCTTAAATCTTTGGCCAAAGTCGATCATCTAGGGTGGATGGCATCAGTTGTAAAGAATCGTGCACATGTCGAAATAAGACTTGTGACATGGAAACTTGACGTTGTATTCTATGTTTCCTCAGCACAACTCGGATAGCCTACGACGGAGGGATTATTAAACATATATAATGACCTAGACTTGTATAGTTCTGAAAGGTCGTTCATGTCCTTCGCGAATTCGAAGATGGCCGAATTGCGTACATATTAGCTAGGCTTATATGATGAACGTGTCTGAACTTAGAGAGTCCCAATATGAAGTGTACTCATTGAGCACTTAGGTAGCCGATTAATTTTGATAAAATATAATATTCGATATTATATTATCAACTAAGATAATCAAGTGTTATTAGATAACTTTGATTATTTACTTTGACCTAATTGGATTAATTGGATTAATTCAATAATTACACAAGGGCTTAATTGTAAAACCATAATTATCTCTATCATTTGAGGATATTATGGTAATTGCAAGTATGTAATAATATGTGGTTTTGGCTTGATTTAATTGGATTGAATCAGGTGGCAAACATTTAACTAATCCATTTCGTAATCATTGTCTTGATTTAATTTGATTAAATTAAAGTGGGAGACAATGGAGATTAGTCACACCTAATTATACATATTTGGATAAATTGGATTAAGCCCACTTAAAAGTTTATTACAACTTTTATTAATTAAAAATTACCTAAGTTTTGCTATAAATAGCAAGTTTTAGGAAGGTTTTAATTACAAGTACAACTACACGTAAATTCTTAGAGAGATTAGCCTAAGTTAGAGAAGCGTTTGAGGTCTCTACAATATTTCATTTAGGAGAAATCAAGATTGGATCTTGAAGTGAAGCTTGGTAGCAAGATTGTATTTTGAAGCCAAACTTGCACACCTTGGAGGTTCTCCAACAATTTCAACAAAGGAGAAGTAGATTGGATCTTACATCAAGCTTACAAGGTAATGTTTGATCTTCCCCAAAACTATGTTCATTAGTGTATTAGATGCATGATCACATAGCTTAATTTTGAAATAAGGCTAATCAATTGTGTTAGGATACTTTAGAAGTATAAACACAACATGCTTATAATTTAGGTCAAAGATGTTCATGTTATACATGGAACAATTAATAAGAGTTTGGAACTCTAGATTAAAGCTTAGGGCTATGGCTACCATTCTAGAATCATTTGACCATCTTTAGGTGACCTAGAATTGTTCACGAGACATTTCTTATTGGGATTCCAATTTGGTTTGTGTATTGGATTCAAAAATTACGCAAATACTTATTTAGAATAAATCTATGTTTTTGTAAGAATATTTGATATTTTGCAAAACTTGATTTTTATTATATAACATGTGTTGATTTTGGTTTTGAAATTAAAAATTAATTTTGGGTGTTTTTGAAGTGATTAGGGAAGACCGGAAAGAATTAGGGTCAAAGACCCTAATTCCTCCAGCTCTCTGGAAATTTTCTAGAGAGCAGAAGCTTTGTTTTGAAAACAAAGCCAAAAAAAAAAGTGATCAGCGCTACAGTGCGCGCGCACTGTAGTGCACAGTGCGTGCACAGTCCTGATTTTTCCAATACACTCGTAATGGAATAGAGTATTTTATTAAATAATTTAAAATTACATCCATATTTGATATCCATGGGTTAGACCCATTTCCGCTGCGCGGGGCACCGATCCGACCCTAAGGGTTCCACAACTATCCCAACAGTTTATTTTAGTCAATGTAACTTTGTGTTTTCATTGTGTTGATTTTTCTTTATATTTGTTGCAGAAAAATCATGCCGATTATTCAAAGACATGTTGCTAGATATGGATAGGTGTCGGATTAGTGAAGGCGATGATATGATTTTTCATATCATCATTTTTAATAACATGTTACAAGATTAAATATGTGAAGTTAATTGGATAGGACAACCAAATAGACTCAGAATGCTACGAAATACACTTCCTAAAATATGGCAAAAACGACTTACTAATAATTGGGATTGGTGACTCATACATAAGAACTACGTGTTCAGTATAATATAGCCATTGAGAGGTTGGAAATTGAGTATCTCAGACATAAGGCAAAAGATACGATTTTTCCTTTGATGTCTTGAAATCGTTACAAAGATCCTAGATTTGCTATAGGATTCCCATGGTTGTCCAAGATCAATTATTATTTCAGGATTCTTATCCTAAGACATTTATTCGTTGGGACTCTAGAACCGGAAACGTTTAAAATGTTAGATATTAGTTTTCTCTATGACAAAATTATGTTAATGTTCATGTGTGTAATAATTTGTTTTTTTCATGAAATCTAAATATTGTATTTATATATATGGATGTTCTATGTTGAATTTAATTTATGTAATTAAATCAATGAGTATCATGTACATTGATTGTCACATGATTAAAATATTCTAAAAATTTATGTAATTTTTTAGAAAATGATTTTACATGATTGATTATGTTGATAATATTTTTACATTAGGTAATTAGATGATGATTGGGCACATAGTGGCTATTTGACTCTAACCCCATTGAAAAATTTTATTAAACATAATTTGTTTCATGGTAAAATAAGGCAATGGTATTAACAATCATGCATGAATATCTGTACAAACCTTTTTTTTATATGGCTTCCGCAACAAAGAACATTATCGCTGAACTCAATAAGGGTGAGAAACTAAATGGCGATAATTATGAAATTTGGAGCATGAAAATCCAATATGTGCTAGAAGAACAAGAGGTTCTTGAAACCCTGAAAATAAGCATGGATGAACCTGAATAGGGCACTACGGCCCAACACAGGCGAGACCGAGAGGCTTATGAGGCTTGGAAGAAAAAGAACTTCATTGCCTGTATTACGTTGATAAGCAGTATGGATAATGACCTTATGAAAGAGTTCAGGAAATATGACATGGCTAAGGACATGTGGTCCACACTAGCTGAAAAGTTTGGTAGTACATCAATAACCAAACTTAGGTCACTCACAATCAAATTTGACACATACAAGAAATGCCATGAGTTCACTATATCAAAACACTTGAGGCAAATATCAAACATGATTAATGAACTGGAAGATGCTGATCATGTTCTTACAGATGAACAGCAAGTCCAACTGGTCATTCGTTCTCTTCCAAATAGTTGGGAGCATTTGAAGATGCATTTGACACACAATGAGAGCATCAAAATTTTGATGATGCTAAACATCACCTTGAATTAGAAAGCGACCGACTCGCAGCCGCTAAGTCAATTACTGAAGTGTATATGAAAGAAACTAGCAAACCTGAGGGTTTCAAAAAGAAAAAAAAAATTTCATGGTGGTGGGTTCCAGTTCGGAAAAGAATATATTCTTCCAAGTCAGAAACGAAATAGAAAACTAACCAACAGGGGAAAGGAAAACGCATTATAATGTTATGTCACATTTTACACGCTTTAGTTATGTCTATTTGATTGCTAATAAACCTGAAGCATTAAAATGTTTTAAGAAATTTATGAATTTAATAGAAAATCAATTAGACAAGAAAATTAAAGCGTTACGCACTGATCGTGGTCGTGAGTACTTATCTGATCAGTTCAGAGAATTATGTGATGCAAAAGGAATTAATCGTTAGTTGACTACTCGTGCTACTCCTAAACAAAATGGTGTTGCGGAAAGAATAAATAAAACTCTTCTTGAAATTGTTAGGTCTATGATGGCACAAGCAAATTTGCCTATAACCTATTGGGGTGATGCATTATTAATTGCCACATATGAACTTAACCGAGTGCCATCAAAATCTTTTGCCACCATACCATATGAGTTATGGACAGGTCGCAAACCAGATATTTACTTTCTGAAACCTTGGGTTTGTGCGGCCTATGTTCATGTGCGTTCTCACGAACATGGAAAGTTAGGCCCAATAGGCAAAAAGTGTATCTTCATAAGATATTCTGAACAATCAAAAGAGTATGTTTGCATAGGTGAAAATGAAAGTGGAGGCGTGACAGAATTTGAATCACGAGATATCACATTTTTAGAAAATGATTTTGCTAAGCAGAGAGAGATAGGTCAAGATTTATCACTATATGAAACTCAGGATCACATGGATCACATGATTGGTGAACACTCGGGTTTACCGAATTCAAGTGGGAGTGATGAGAGAAATTTGAGAAAACATGATGAATATGTTTCACATGAATCTCAAAATGATGAATTAGTTTCAGATAAGTCTCATTTACGTGATCTGAGTGGGAGTGATGTACATAATCCAAGTGGGAGCAATGTGCACGATCCAAATGGGAATAATATGGAAAGTGAGGAATTAGTTCCACCACTAGAATCCCAATTACGATGTAGTAATCGTATAGGCATTCATTGATGTCGTTTTGATATCGAAGGAGAAACCTTTATGATTCTACCTCAAGAGGAGATGAAGAACCTAGAAACATAAAAGAGTCTCTTCAGTGTCTGCTATGGAAAAATGGATGAAAGCAATGGAAGAAGAAATGGAGTCAATGAGGTCCAACCAAGTTTGGGAATGGTTGATCTACCCAAAGGATGCAAAGCTATCAAGAACAAATGGGTTCTTAAAATAAAGCGTAATACCGATGGAAATATCAAACGATATAAAGCACGGCTTGTAGCAAAAGGGTATACGCAACATGAAGGAATTGACTATGAATAGACTTTTTCACATGTTGTAAGATTTACCTCAATTCGCTTGATTCTGGCTATAGTAGCAAGTATGGATCTAGAATTATATCAAATGGATGTAAAGACTGCTTTTCTCAATGGAGAACTTGATGAAGAAATCTATATGGAACAACCAATAAATTTCATAAAAGAAAATAAAAAGGAGAAAGTATGTAGACTTTTAAAGTCTATATATGGTCTCAAGCAATCGTCTAGACAATGGTATATACGATTTTACAATACAATCATTTCGAATGATTTCACAATGATAAATGAGGATCATTATATGTACTCAAAGAGAGATAAAGATAAGTTCATTATTTTATCTTTGTACGTGGATGATATACTTATAGGTGGAAATGATAAGAAGTTTGTAAAACACATCAAAGAATGGTTATCATCTATCTTCGAGATGAAATATATGGGTGAAGCTGCATATATTATTGGGGTTAAGATCTCAAGAAATTTTTCAAAGAATTTATTATCTCTTTCACAAGAGTCATACATAAAGAAAATTCTTGAACGCTTTCAAATGCATGCTTGCAAACCCATTTATACTCCTATCACAAGAATTGAAGCTTTGAGTCATAGATTGTGTCCTGAAACTCCACAGGAAAATGAACAAATGAAGAAATTTCCTTATGCAAATGCAGTTGGAAGTTTAATGTACGTAATGTTGTGTACAAGACCTGATATATGTTTCATTGTTGGAATGGTAAGTAGATACCAATCCAATCCAAGGCTAGCACATTGGAAAGCAGTTAAGAGAATATTTATGTATCTGAGAGAGATAGCTGATTACTCATTGTGTTATCAAGGAAATGATCTGCAATTACGAGGCTATACTGATGCTGATTGGGGAGGAGATTTAAATAAAAGAAAATCTACCTCCGGTTTTATTTTCTTGCTAAATAATAGTGCCATTTCATGGAGAAGTAAGAAACAATCTTGTATAGCCTTATCCACAATGGAGGCTAAATTTATGGCATTTTCATCAGCAGTACAAGAAACTGTGTGGTTGAGAAGGTTTTTGGATCATTTGGGCATGGCAAATAAAGCTTCTGGTCCAGTATTAGTTAACTGTGATAGTCAAGCAACGATAGCCTACACAAAAGACCCAAAATTCCACTGTAAAACAAAACATATAGATAACAAATATAACTTTGTAAAAGACATAATTGCACGAGAAGAGGTAAACATGAAGTACATTTCTACGCAAGAGATTGTAGGAGATCTATTGACCAAGCCTGTTCCTATAGATTTCTTTGTTAGACATGTAAAAGCTAAATGATTACATATTATTATGTGTTATTTTTCCCAATAATATTTACTAATGTTAATACTCATTGATATTTGTATTCAATGCTTACATGTTAATATGTTGATACATATTTTAAAACAAATATACTATTTATTAGTATGAGAAGTATGTCGGACAAGTGAATGATTGTCCCTCTCACATGAGCAATCGCCTTCATTACTTTGTGTTAATGAGAGATGAGAAAATTTTTTAAGCTAATAATATGAGTGATAATTTAGAGAGCTCAAGCTTGAAAATTCAGTAATGTGTTTATAAGGTCATTTTCTATGTGATATGATCTAAGGTGAATAAGTTTGTTTCACCTTACTTGTCTTAATATCATATATGAGTTAGACATTGTGTTTGTATGAACATTAATATGTGAGTGGAAGATGTTGGAAAATTATTAAGTAACAATAAATTGTTGATAAGAAACCACAATTAGTAAAATTTTAATGGGAATCATATGGTAAACCCATTACCGGTGCTATCCACGCGTATAACGTAAGCGCACGTATTGTTCAAGTAGTATAAAAAGTATCGATCCCACGAGGACTTAATACCTAAACTATTAATTTATGAAGCCAAATATTTACAAGTATCTAACGGATTGGTTGTTTTGATTGGATGGTGACTTTAAATTAAAACAATAAAATTGTGCGAAAGAAGATTGAGGAAAATTCAAGATTTAGAAACTATCCAGGGTTGTGAATCTTTCCAATATCTTTTTAAAAGATGTAGTGGTTATTTTACGTTTGTGTAATATATCGGTTTATTAACATGTTAAACGAAAATATGCAAAAGCCTCTTTCGATGGTCAGAAACAAATACCCATTGTAACTTAATTAATCATATTCATATGTCAACCAAGTTAATTGAATTCATTAAGATTAAGTTCAAATTATGGCTACCCCCGCCCGACAGGTATATTCCTTTCCTGTAAGGAAATCTATTAAAGGGTTATCTATCCTTAAGGAAGATCGTGGGCTATTTATTCTAGGGTTTATTTTCCAAGTTCATTTTAAGTTTACCAAATCAATCGTATTAATGGCTAGTTAACAAGAAGCATTAAGTTTAATACTCAATAAATAAACTTTTATATTACCCAAACTGTAAATTAACCCCTTATAAACCGGTGATATTGGAATTCATCACAACCCCAGATAATGGGCTTAGTTACGACACATATCTAAGGCTAAGAAAAGCTTAAATTAAATAAAAGACATAAAGTAAATGCTGGGAAGTAAATACGGAAAAGTAAAGGCGGAAAAGTAAATGTTGAAAAGTAAATGCTAGAAAGTAAATGCTGAAAATTAAAAATGTAAAATTACAATAAAATAAAATGTTGAGGTTAAAGGATCCACTTTTATCACTACTATTTTAGATATCTCCCTTATTATAATATAAACTTTGCTTGATAATTACCAACCAGCCATATATGCGGTATCCTGATTAAATCAAATTAATAATTAATTACCAACCGACTAAACGGGCGGTATCTAGTTTAGTCAAGTTTAAAACCAATATCAATAATTACCAACCGACCAATAAAGCGGTATCCTCATTAAGTTAGGTTTTAAACAGTTTTATATATATAAGTAAGGGAGATTAATCTAAATATTAGTAATAAAAGATTTACCTCTTACCCCAGCAGGGGAGTTACCTCTTCATTACTGAAAAGTAAAAACTGAAAAAGTAAAGAAAGGAAAATATTGTGCATAAAAGTAAATTGCAGAAAGTAAAGACTGAGAAATAAAGAAAAGAAAGTGCAAAAGCTGAAATTAAATACTGAAAGCTGTAAATAAACAATCAAGACACAATCTTCTTAGTATTCTTAAGGAATTACATAGAAGAAAGCATGATTTCAAATCTGAAATTCGGCCTTCTCTTTATAGGCAAAAGTTGGCCCTGAGCGTCGCGACGTGCACGCCATTACGTGTTGCGATGCGCGCTGATCTTCGACGTGTGTCACGCCTTTTACTGAGATGGTGACATGTGTCAGAGGCTGAATGATTAACTCAATAATTATGCTGATGTGGCGCTGAAGTGGCGTTGACTGAATTATTAACTCAATAATTGTGCTGACGTGGCGATGATGATTGTCGATAGCATGTGATGATGACATGTGTCTGGCACATATTAGCATGATTTGTTGTGATGTTGACACGTGGTAGGCGCACGTTAGTAGATTCGGCGCACGTTAGCACATTCGACGCACGTTAGCATGGCGCACGTTAACAAATCTTCTCTGATTGTGACACGTGTCCTGACGCATGTTAGCAGACTTCGGTGTATGCTAGCGGTCGCGACGTAGGTTGCGTGTCGCGATGCGAGAAATGACAGTTTGGCCCTTTTTGTCCGTTTTTCACTGTTTTGGCCCCAAATCATCTCCAGAGAGTCCCAAAACCTTATTTATCTACAAAATACACAAAAAAACATCAAAATATTCACAAACTCAAGAAACTATACAAAGTATTAGGTCAAATGAGTGATACATTTACCATTCATCACACCCCCAAATCTAACATTTTGCTAGTCCTCGAGCAAAATAACAAAATAAAATAACTTAAACATCTTTAAAATAAAATTAAACTAAGCCACTTTCGTAGGGATCACGGTTGCATTTAGCGTATGCAACAACCCTTTAAACCCCTAGGTGTCCCTAGTGGACGAGTTGTAGGCTTGTGAGGGCTTACAACAACGATACCCACAAACGTTTGATAAAACTAAAAAGATAGTAAAACTAATGCACACAAAAGCAAAAAGACAAGAGAAAAAAGAATAAAGAAGTTAGTGACTAAATAGGTGAAACTTCTTATCCAAGTGAATAGTTATTTTTTTCTTTCTAAATTACCGAATAAGTGAATTCTCCGATTACTTTTACCATTTTCCATACACACAGCCAATAAAATATTAATCAACTCATTTTTGCCCATAATAGTCACACTTGTAATTGAGAAGTGAGTAATATTTGTATCCTAAAGTTATATCAGAATTCACACCTTTTTTAGGCAATGGAATATTTTTCTGATTTTTTTTTACTTATATACAATATCACCCATCCATATACCGAGATTTGGGCCAGTGACTCCCAAACCAGTTGGCTTTAGGGCACTAGGTGTTAAGACACCCTTGCGGACTTAATTACTCAAGACTTCATATATATATATATATATATATATATATATATATATAATATATATATATATATATATATATATATTAACATCTTTTATCCATGTAGCGAGCTTTGGGTCAGTGACTCTCAAACCAGTTGGTTTTAGGGAACTATGTGTTAAAATATCCCTACGGACTTAATAACTCGGATCTCATACGTTTTTTTATTTTATTTTTTTTATCCCATCACTTTTTTAGATGCTTCCTCCAATTAAACTAGAGCATTGAATATTACAAACTTTTCAATTACATCTCATGCCTGTATGTTACCATGTATATTGATAATACCTATCAATTGAGCATATTAAGATTCATTTTAGTCAGTATTATGGAGAATTCTCAAATTAAATAATTCAAAAGGAAATAAACAAAAATTAATTTGTTCCGAAATAGGTTGAGATACGTCTCAGGAGTGTAAACTCCTTACACAGCTATCTCATACCAATTTCACCTGATTAATCAAATTAAAAACACAAAATATTTTTTTATTTTTAAAATTTTTCAATTTGTTTTTGAATATTTCGAAAATTTTGGACTAAAAAAAAAACATAAAAACAAGATACTAGTCAACTATTCCCCCCCTCAAACCTAAATGAGACATTGTCCCCAATGTTTTAAAAAGTAGAAGATGAGTTTAGAAGATAGTATCTGGTTAGCTGAAATTCTACATCTAGATTGAAAATTAAAGGTTAAGATCAAGATTTATCCGAGGTTTTTTACCACGATCATTATCAGACCAGTTTATCTTGGAAAGGATATGGTCAATTTTTGGTTCAAAGGCTAAGATTTGGTCAATTAAAACACACCAAATCACAATATATACAAAAATTGCATGGGTTGCCTCCCTGTTAGCGCTAAGTTTAAAGTCGTCAACTAGACATGACTGCCAGAACGTTAGACTGGATCTGAAAGTGTGACACTTTCTTTTTGTCGCTCAATTGATTCTCCCCAGTAGTGCTTGACACGCTGGCTGTTAACCTTGAATGTGTTATTCGACTTGGGATTGTATATCTCAACAACTCTGTATGGTAACACCTGAGTAATCACAAATGAACCTGACCACTTGGATTTCAGCTTTCCAGGAAAAAGTTTCAACCGTGAATCGTATAACAACACATGATGCCCTTGCTCCAGTTGTCTGCTCACTATTTTTTATCATGCCATTTTTTCGTCTTTTCTTTGTACAGTTTGGCATTCTCATAAGCCTGTAGGCGAAATTCCTCCAATTCGTTGAGTTGGTGGAGTCGTTTCTCTCATACTGCTTGTAGATCAATATTCAACTTCTTCAGTGCCTTGTACGCCTTGTGTTCAAGCTCAATCGGTAGATGTCATGTTTTCCCAAACACCATTCGATATTGGGACATACCAATGAGTGTCTTGTAAGCTGTCCGGTAGGCCCATAGTGCGTCATCCAGTTTCTCAGACCAGTCCTTCTTTGTTGATCCAACGTTTTTTCCAAGATTCTTTTGATCTCATTGTTTGAAACTTCGACTTGTCCATTTGACTGTGGATGGTAGGCAGTGACAACTTTGTGAGTAACTTCGTATTTGGATAGGAGTGCATCAAAGTATTTGTTGCAGAAATATGTGCCACCATCGCTGATAATTGCCCGAGGTGTTCCAAAGCGAGGGAAAATATTCTTTTTAAGGAATTTAATCACTACTTTTGAATCATTTGATGGCAGTGCAATTGCTTCGACCCATTTGGAGACGTAGTCTACCGCAACTAGTATGTACAATTTTCGAATGACGGAACAAATGGTCCCAAAAAATCAATACCCCATACATCAAATATCTCCACTTCCATGTTTTACAGAGGTCCTTCATTTCTCCTCGAAATATTTCCCGTTCTCTAGCACCTGTCACATTGAAGAGCAAATTGATAAGCATATTAAAAAGAGTGGGCAGAACAAAATTGATTATAGGACTTTTGCTGCAGTTTTATTCCCGCTGAAGTGTCTGCCATATAGTGACGAATGATAATGTTGCAAGACACTGTTAATATCCTCATGTGGACACACACCGTCTCAGTAATTGATCAGCACAATATTTGAACAGGTACAGCTCATCCCAGACATAGTGCTTGACTTCTTTGAAGAATTTCTTCCATTGCTGAGTTGTTCATTCCAACGTCATTTTCCCGATAATATGTAGTTGACATAGTCACCATACCAAGGGACATCATGTTGTTTCATTTCAAATAACTGTTCATATTGAAAAGTTTCTTTGATTATCAGTTATTTGCCAGTTGTTTCTCCATTCTCGAGCCTCGATAAGTGATATGCCACTTGGGTTTTCTGTCTCTTTCCTGTCTCGAATATCCACATCAAATTCTTGCAGTAGAAGTATCCAATGGATCAATCTGGGTTTGGCATCTTTCTTCGCAATCAAGTATTTGATTGTTGAATGATCTGTGTAGACCACCACTTTGGGACCTAGCATAGGAGCGAAATTTATCAAAAGCGAATACAAATGCTAGCAACTCCTTTTCAGTAGTTATATAGTTAAGTTGAGCTTTATTTAGAGTTTTGCTGGAGTAGTAAATGGTATGTAAGATTTTTACTTTTCGTTTTCCCAAAACTACTCCTACAGTAAAATCACTCGCATCGCACATTACTTCAATGGAAGGGTCCAGTCTGGTGCTACAATGATGGGGGGGTAGAGACCAGCTTCTATTTTAGGATCTCAAAAGCTTCTTGGAATTCTTTGGTGAAGTTGAAAGGCATATCTTTCTCCAAAATATTGCACAAAGGTTTAGCAATCTTTGAAAAGTCTTTGATAAATCTCCTGTAAAAGCAGTATGTCCGAGAAAACTATGAATCCATTTGACAGTTGTTGGTGGAGGTAGTTTTTCAATTGTTTCAATCTTTTCTTTGTCTACCTCGATTCTCTTTTGTGAGATTTGATGTCCAAGGACGATACCTTCTTGCACCATGAAGTGGCATTTCTCCCCATTGAGTACCAGATTGGTATCTTCACACCTTTGTAACACATGTTCCTGATTTTGCAAGCAGTGGTCGAAAGAGTCTCCAAACAC
>SKCR01000308.1:0-54374 GCA_019454045.1 Zanthoxylum bungeanum
CACGTGTCATCATCCTACGTTGCCGACAGTCGCCATCACCACGTGTCAATCCACGTCATTGCCACGTCCTCATCCACATCACCTGTTGACCAAGTAAAAGTGCCACGTGGCTGCCACGTCATCATCAACCAATCACAGCGTGCCACCTGTCGCAATTCTATGGTGCCGACAGTCACTTTGCCATGTGTCGCCACGTCAGTGCCATGTCAGCATCAATCATTGACTCACTTATTCCTATCTGACACGTAGCGGATAAGAATCTGAGCTGACCAATCAGAAGCCGCCACGTGTCATAATAATTGAGTTCCAACCACCTTGCCACGTGTCACCTTATCACCTTATCCAGAATCGCCACGTGTCATCACCTCAGCATGCCACGACCAAAAGAAGCTGGCGTCGCGATGCCAAAGGCCTTGGCGCCGCGACGCCCAGAGCCTACCGAGGCCTATTAATTAAGCTTGATGTTTCAGTTTCAAATGTACCATTCTCTCTGAATTCTCTCATATAAATAGAGAGTTTTCTATCTAATTTCTTTTAAATTTTAGTTTTGTAATTAATTTTAATTACTTTTTGTAATAATAGTGTTTTACTTTCTTTACTTTTTACAGTTTTTACTATTTACCATGAGGAGGTAACTTCCCCCTGCTAGGGTGAAAGGTAATTCTTTTACTATTGATATTTAGATTAATCTCCCTTAAATATAATATATTCACTATTTAAAATTTGACTTAAAAAGGATACCGCTATATTGGTCGGTTAGTAATTCATTTTAATCTGGTTTAAACCTGACTAATCAAGGATACCGCCAGATTAGTCGGTTGGTAATTAAAATTTCTTACCGCCTATATGGCAGGTTCATGGACAAATCTTTTACCGTCTTTATGGCTGGTTGGACTTAATTGACTTAATCAGGTTACCGCCTATATGGGTGGTTGGTAAAATAATCACAAGTTAATATATTATATTAAGGGAGATATCTAAATTAGTAGTAGTAAAAGTTGATCCTTTTACCTTAGCATTTTATTTTATTGCAATTTACTTTACCGCAATTACTTTTCAGCATTTTTACTTTATGTATTTTATTTTCAAGTTTTTACTAGCCCTAGTTATGTGTTGTAACTAAATTAGTTATCTGGGGTTGTGATGACTTTTAATATCACCGGTTTATAATGGGTTATTTTATAGTTTGGGTAATGTAAGGGTTTACTTATTAAGTCTTAAGCCTAATGCGTCTTGTTAATTGGCCACTAATAAGATTGATCTGGTAAATCTAAAATGAACTAGACATAGGGATTTTAGGTTTCAGCCTTACACTTAATAGCCCACGATCTTCCTTGAGGATAGATAACCCTTTAATAGATTTCCTTACATGATAGACATATACCTGTCGGGCGGGGGTAGCCATAATTGGAACTTAAACTTAATGAATCCAGATAATTTGGTTGACATAGACATATGGTTCAATTAGGTTATACAGGGTATTTGCGTCTGACCATCGACAGAGGCTTTCGCATAATTTAGTGTTCCAGGTTAGTAAACCGATTTATTACCCAACTATATAATAATCACTTCATCTTAAAAAAGATATTGGAAGAAATCACAACCCTAGATAGTTTTTAATATTGAATTTTCTTAAACTACTTTCGAACAATTTCATTTACTTGTTTTTAAATTTTGAATCGTCACTTTTTCAAATCAATCAAACAACCTGTTAGATACTAGTAATCATTTGACCTCATAAAATTAATAGATTAGATATTAAGTCCTCGTGGGATCGATACTTTTTATACTACTTGAACAATACGTGCGCTTGCGTTATACGCGCGTGTTTACGCCGGTCACAAACTAATTGAAATAAATCTAAGTTAATCACAACACAATTGCATACCTTTCTTCTTGTAGAGACCTCTTAATCAAACTTAATTGATTGCTTAACTCAATAAGTAATGGTTTTATTTATAGGAGGGAAACCAAGTCACTATGTAATCACATGCATTGATTACTATTAATCACATTATTATGATGCATAATGACTTTCTCTAACCCTTCCAAAAATGTTACCATCATGGGTGTACCATATGTTCCCCACTTAACATTTTACTAATTGTTGTTACTTAATTATTTGATTAACAACTCTTGTTGTTACTTAATAATTTCCAACATTAAATTATTACTAATTGTTGTTATTTAACAACACCAAATAATTCTCAATCAGCAATTTCCAACAAAAAGTGATAACAAAAACTTTATGTAATTCAAACCAAGCACTGTGGAGTTCTATACTCTTTCCCGTTCATATAATGACATAGAGTACTGTCTGTCAAGGTTAAGATAAATAAATGATTTTAATGATCAATATATAGGAGAAGAGTCCTAATAGGGGTATCGACATAATACTTTATAAAGTAGATCATCTATTTCAAGTAAAAAGTGAGGTCGCTTTCATGGGAATTTTAAAGGCTGGATTCCCTAAAGTACTTGATGAAGTCAGGGCCAATGTTCATGGCCGAATTGAATACAACCGTATAACAGAAAATGGTTGAAGTGAATAAGTGTGATGACTATTGTCTTGGTTTACACTAATGGTGGAACAGTTCAAGACTAATCATTTACTCGGAGAGATTCAAGGCGAAAACTATCTATTCCGATGCAGTTTCATTTCAAGAAAACTCTCTCTAGTGTCTGCATTAATATTTAGAAAATTGCGGTGATTGTATAATTTTTTTTTTAAAAAAAATAAGGTGTATATTCATAGGAATGAAAGAATATATTCCTTAGTGAGAAAAGATACAACCCTTTGAATTGAAAGGTTCTTTGGAGGGTTATAACCCTTGAAAGAATATATACCTTGATATAGAGGTACCTTTACAAATACAACCCTCCATGTCTATAAAAATGGATTTTGGGTTTATTTCATTAATTCAATTCAATTCATTTATTCATTCAATTCTTTTCACATTTCTTATACATATTAGAAAATTTAAGGTTTTCATACTTGAGACAATTTTTCATCATATCCTGCGAGAACGTTAGCTAATAGATTCATAAGAGCACCGAAACATGGCTAATAAGTTCTTAAGGACAAAATTCACTCGACTTGATTTTTGTTCTTCATTCATTACAGATTTCCAGAGTCTCGGTTTTGTTATTTGAATGCATGATAATTTAACGTGTATTGTAATTATAATTTCTACGACATTCTAGTAGTTGTGTTGTTCGACATGTCTATTGTAATTATGGTTTAACGTCTCATATTTTGGCCAGCTATATTATGTAAATTTGAGAATTTACGGTTTGGTGGGAGGATTATCCTTCAATAATTGTTGATTTATCGTCAACTTGTAAAAGTTATATTTTCCTTTTAAAAAAATGCATACCAAATCTTAATTTGTGAGAATGATGGGAAATGTGAATATTGTAAAAAAGAGACAATGATATAATAATAATAATCTTTAGTGTAATTTTAGAATCTATTATATTAAGAGAAGTGGGATTTTGAATTGAGAAATGATACTTGTACTCCATTTTCCACAAACGAATTTCCCGAACGACAGTAGCCCTTGCGTTTTGGTGATCAGTCTTTATTCAAGAATGAGAATATATTGATTACCAAACATATTCAAAGTTATAAAAAGACAAGCCCTAATCCCAAATCAGAGTTATATTCAATATATTCTCATTCTTGAATAAAGACTGATCACCAAAACGCAAGGGCTACTGTCGTTCGGGAAATTCGTTTGTGGAAAATGGAGTACAAGTATCACTTCTCTTTTGAATTTGCTTTGGCATGTGATGTAACGCTTCAATACAGAAACCTAGGACGCTTTATGTTATTTATTGCGATTCTTCTTCAAGATTTTTTTATTTTTTATTTTTAAATAATTTAAAATTAAAAATGATGTGGGAGTACTTCATCCTTTTTTGGGACCAATTTTAGAGATAAATTATCTTTTTTATGTATTTAAAGATTATAATTTAATATTTCACACTTTTCAAAGAAAAAATATGATTTTAAATACAGAAATAGATAAAAAATAATAATAAATAATTTTGTCCTCCTTTTATTTCCTATGTCGGTCTTGAGTTTTGAGACTCTAAACGATTTTTTTTTTTTAAAATGAGACATGTGAAGGTTTTCGCAGATTCGTTCGTCACACAAAACAATCAACAAACAAGAATGCAAGATTTTTACCGTGGTTCGCCGGAAATATTCCCGACTATATCCACGTTGAACTCCGGAACAAGGAGCTCGCTGCACTAATCAAGTTCAAGATTACACAAGAATCTTGAATCCGTTTACAAACAATAATTTCCCCAATCTCTCAATAAACCCTAATCTCTAAAAGTGTCTATCTCTCAAATTCCCAATTGAAAAATCACACTAACTTGGACTAGGAATAAGGCTTAACACTTAGCCAAATAAAAGGAGAAAAATGTGTAAACAATTAAAATGAAAACCTTAACTAAATCTTAACCTAAGCATCCTTTATATATGATGAGCAAAATGATGTAAATAGAACAACGGCAATGATTGCGCCACGTGTCCCTCATCTAATCGTCGGATAAAGGCTTCACATTTTACAATCTCCACCTTGAAGCCAAAAACATCCATCACTCCCAATCATACACAAAGACACATTAAGGCCAAGATAGCACAGCAAACTCACCTACTTCCATCATCGTTCATGTCGGCTGCAAGGTCAGCCAACCCCTACCTGCAACAGCTTCATGCAGTGGGAGAGTTTGGTTGCATTCACAATTTTTGTCCCCATGTCAAATGGGTTATCTTCAGTTGGAACCTTCTTAATCTCAATCTTACCATTTGAGATATTTCCCGCACAAAATGATACTTCACATCCACATGCTTGGTTCTCTCATGATGTACTGGATTCTTGCTCAGATGTATTGCACTCTGACTGTCAGAATACACAACTGTCTTACCCTGCAGCTGTTGTATTTCGGTTAAGATACCCTGAAGCCAATTGCTTCCTTGAACACATCAGTTATGGCTATATACTCCGCTTCGGTAGTTGAGAGTGTAACCAACGGTTGCAGGCTTGACTTCCAGCTGATGCAATTTCCACCAAGTGTGAAATAGTAAGCTGTAGTTGACTTTCTCGAGTCTCTGTCACCTGCAAAATCAAAATCAACATACCCTACCAAGTCTAAAGCGTTAGATTTGTTAAAACATAAGCCATAATCAACAGTTGTATTTTTATTTCTAACAACCACTGCAAAGCACTCCAGTGTGCTCCACCTGGATTAGACATAAACCTACTCAATAAAGATACAGCGTAAGACAAGCCAGGTCTAGTACTAATCATGGCATACATCACAGAGCCTATAGCATTTGCATAAGGTACATTTTCTATTTTAATCACCTCAGACCTATTTGCAGGACTTTGTGACTTAGACAAAATAAAATGACTCGCAAGCGGCTGACTAACAGGTTTACAGCCACTTACCCCAAATCTAGATGCTACCTTTTGCAAATATGTGGATTGATGTATTTTAATACAATTCTTACTTCTATCTCTATCAATGGTCATACCTAGGATTCTCTTTGCACTGCCTATGTCTTTCATGTCAAACTCACTGTTCAACTGCTTCTTAAGATTGTTAATAGCATTCATTGATTCAGAGATTAGAAGCATGTCATCAACATACAATAACAAATACACAGGACATTTTTCATCAAGCATGAAATAGAAGCAACTATCATATTTACTCCTTATGAATCTAATACTAAGCACAAAAGTATCAAATCTTTTATATCATTGCCTAGGTGACTGTTTAAGACCATATAAGGATTTATTAAGCAGACAAACATACTCATGATGGTTTTTATCAATGAAACCCGCAGGCTGAGACATGTAAATTTTCTCTTCTAATTCCCCATGTAGAAAAGCAGTTTTCACATCTAATTGTTCCAATTCAAGATTATACTGCACTACTAGAGCTAACATCATTCTAATAGTTTTAAATTTAACTACAGGTGAGAAAATTTCATTATAGTCTACCCCTTCCCGTTGAGTAAATCCTTTTGCTACAAGTCTGGCTTTAAACCTAACAGGGTCACTAGGCAGTAGTCCTTCTTTGACCTTAAACAACCACTTACACTCAACCAACTTCTGGTTTTTAGGCTTAGGAACTAAAGTCCAAGTTTGGTTTTTCGTAAGAGAAGACATCTCATCTTCCATAGCCGCTTCCCATTCAAGTTTATGGGTGGACTTTAACGCCTCTCCTAAGCTAGCAGGCTCAATCCCATTTATTTCATGACTTGATATTAACGCACAGAAATACAAATCATTAGTTGAGTAATCATACCTGGTAGGAGGCCTTACCTGCCTCCTACTTTTGTCTCTTGCTAGCTGGTAGTTGGCCAATGTGTCTTGTGGAGTTTCATCATGCTGCTCAGTTTGATCCAGTTGATCTATTGTGTCATCTTCACTTTGTTCTTGTATATCTGCTACTTCATTTCTGTTTTCCTCGGGTTATTTCTCCTGGGCTGGGTGTCCTTAGATGTCTCCGTGCCTGACATGTCTCCAACTTGCTCAGCGGTCCTTGATGTCCCTGGCTCCACCTGCATCTGAGCTCCACCTGCAAGATCAAAATCTGCTAGATCCTTTTCTAAGGCACATGCATTCTTGTTAGTAGATTTACAAGGAAAACAAAGTTCATTGAATATAACATCCCGACTAACTATGATTTTGACTCTAGGTGATTCCCTTTCCCATAACCTATACCCCTTTGTCCCTTCTTGATATCCTAGGAAAACGCACTAGATTGACCTCGGTTCAAGTTTACCTATGGACTGGTGAGCATAGGCTTCACAGCCAAATACTCTAAGGTGGGCAAGCTTCTGAGCCCTACCAGACCATATTTCTTCCGGTTTTTAAATTGCACGGAACTATTGAGGCTCAGGTTAACTAGATGAGTAGCAGTATTAAGGGCCTCACCCCAAAACGGCCTCGGAATTTCGGAAGAAAATAAAATACATCTGATCTTTTCCAATAGGGTTCTGTTCATTCTTTCCGCAACTCCATTCTGTTGAGGGGTGTGTCTCACAGTCCTATGTCTCAGGATACCCTCACTAGTACAGTATTGATCAAACTCAGTATTACAAAATTCTAAGCCATTATCAGTTCTCAAGACTTTCACTTTGTTACTAGTTTGATTTTCTACTAACACTTTCCATTCTTTAAATTTAGTCAAAGTTTCATCCTTTGATTTTAGTAAGAATGTCCATACCTTCCTACTGTAATCATCAACAATAGAGAGGAAATATTTCTTACCCCCATGAGTCTGGACCTTTGCTGGTCCCCACAAATCACAATGTAGATACTCCAGACTCGCCTTTGACAAGTGAATTCCAGTTGGGAAGCTCTGTCTGTGCTGTTTGCCCAACACACAGATCTCACAAAACTCAAGTGGCTTCAACTGGTCCTTTCCAAATTGTCCCTGCTTGCTGAGTACCTGCATTCCTTTCTGGCATATATGGCCAAGTCTCAAGTGCCATATATTAGTCATATCAACATTAGAAGTTAAAGCAGAAATGGGTTTTTCCGAGAATACATGTTGGCCATTTAGAACATACAATCCGTTTCTTTTTATACCGTTAGGATTAGTTTATTACCCTTAGATATGTGGATGTTTCCTTTGTTTGATTTATATGTGAAACCTAATTCATCTAGTGTTCCTAGTGATATCAGGTTCCGTTTCAGGTCAGGTACATATCTAACGTCAGTAAGTATCCTAACTTTACCATTATGAAGTTTAAGTGTAATGTCCCCAACTCCATGTATCCTACAAGTATTTTCATTACCCATATACACAGTCCCTTGGTCAGAATTTCTAAAGTTGACAAACCAGTCCCTATACGGACTCATGTGAAAGGAACACCCGGAGTCCAGAATCCATTCTCTACTAATGTGATCACTAGACACAGTCAATGCCTCAGATAGGCACATCGACCCATTTTCGGCAGCCACAGTAGCGCTGCATTCATTTTTCTGTTCCCTAATGAACTTATAACAATTCCTTTTAAGGTGTCCCATCTTTCCACAATGATAGCACTTCTTGCCACTATTCTTATTCTTATCCTGTTTATTCTTTTTCTTCCCTTTAGGTTCTTGATTATTAGTCTGATGATTGTTCGGACCATTATATTTCCTTTCATTTTTTCCTTTTCACGAACAAGTTCGCTCCTCCTCTTCTACTGGTTCTAAGTTCTAACTCTCTAGCCCTTATACCAGATATCACCAAATCTAGCCTAGGTACAACTCATGTGTACTGTAGAGAGTTCTTAACGACATTATATTCTTCAGGCAGTGCATTTAATAGAATCATAGCTTCACTAGAGTCTCCTAGGGCTTGGTCAGTTCCTTTAAGGATTTGAGTCATTTTCGTGAATTCATCCAAATTATCATCTATCGACTTATTAGTATCCATGTTGTAATTAAACAAATTTCCCCTTAAGAACACTAAATTTGTAGCAGAAACAACAGAATAAAGAGATTCGAGTTTACCCCAAAGTTGAATGGCGGTGTCCATTCCATCAACCTTTCTGATGATCGAATCTCCAAGGTGAAGGAAAATCAGGTTGTAAGCCTCTTCCAGGATTTCGTCCTTCGCTTCCTTTTCCATCTTTGGCCACTTTTTTGGGTCCGGTTCCAGCGCCAAAGCCACCTTGTGGTGAGATAGCAATACCCTCATTTTCTTCTTCCAAGTGGTGAAATCTCTTTTTCCGTCAAATATTCCAATGTCGAGTCTCACAGTCGACATTTCTGTTTCATTTGACCCAGACACTTAATCGGCTATACACAATTCAATCTGCCTTAACACACTACGGCAGAACACAACCAATCTGCCCTAACAAATACACAGCCAATCTGCCCAAACAAGACAGAATCCAAATCTCCCAACAAGGCAGAAACCCTAATCACCCAACAACACAACTTCAACAGAGATTTAATTTCCCGAACTACAACTTCAACAGAAAATTAGTTCCCAAATTGCAATTCACACAGAAATTTAACTTCACCAAAAAAAATGCAGTTCAAATACGGCAACAATGGCCTTGGGCAGAACTCGGCAACCCAAAGATCTAATTTCCCACACAACTCTCGGCAACTCAGTGGCTTTGTATGCCCTGTTCAGATCTTCAAACCAGCTTCAACAGAGATTTAATTTGCTAAATTTCAACTTCAAACCGAATGCTTAATTTCCCAAGACTGCAGTTCACGTCCCTTATATGGCAACACAATGTCTTGAACACCCAGGCAACTACGATCTTCTTGGCAGGCAGACCTGTTTTAATTTCGGCAACTGAACTGCTTTGGTCTGTAATCTTGGTCTCGGCAGGTCTGTTCTTCGTCTGGTTGCAGATCAGTTCTTGGTAGTCTTCTATTTCTTGACAAATTTTAGGGTTTCTTGTTTTGCTATCTTGTTCTTGAAATCGTTTTGGCTGTGGTCTGTAATCTTGCACTCGGTTTTTGCTTTGCCGAATTCGGTCACTGCTCTGGATCTTGTCTTTGGTCTTGGATCTTCAATCCACAAGTTCTTCAAGATTGACCAAATTTTGTTGCCCTTCGTCGTTTTTGCCGTCGTTTGTGATCTTCAATTTCGTTTGATCTCGGTCGACGATTGTATTCTGCTGTGTTCTTCAATTGACGATTTTTTAGGTTTTTTGTTGGGCCCAAAAGGAGCTGTATCTATGGCTTTGAAATTAGTCCACTGTTTTCTTTCGGCCCCAAGATTATTAAGCTCTGATACCACTGTGAAGGTTTTCCGCAGATTCGTTCATCACACAAAACAATCAACAAACAAGAATGCAAGATTTTTACCGTGGTTCGCCGGAAATATTCCCGACTACATCCACGTTGAACTTCGGAACAAGGAACTCGCTGCACTAATCAAGTTCAAGATTACACAAGAATCTTGAATCCGTTTACAAACAATAAATTTCCCCAATCTCTCAATAAACCCTAATCTCTAAAAGTGTCTATCTCTCAAATTTCCAATTGAAAAATCACACTAACTTGGACTAGGAATAAGGCTTAACACTTAGCCAAATAAAAGGAGAAAATGTGTAAACAATTAAAATGAAAACCTTAACTAATTCTTAACCTAAGCATCCTTTATATATGATGAGCAAAATGATGTAAATAGAACAACGACAAGGATTGCGCCACGTGTCCCTCATCCAACTGTCGGATAAAGGCTTCACATTTTACAAAACACCTACCTATAAATATTAAAATATATAAAAATCATATTATATACATAATAATTAAAATTTCATTAAATTTAGACCGTAATTTTAGGCCAAAATTTGGAACCTAAACTAATCGTCTGTGTAAACTGTTTTATGACTGCCTTTGTATATGTGTTGTAAAAATATAGTTTCTTTTTAGTTAGCAGTAGATTATCTTCATCTTAGTATATTTTAAGAATAGTGACATGTAAAAAAAAAAATAATAACACAAAAAATTATTCAATACTATTGAAAATAATACAAATATTTTTCTTGTATTTTATGCAAACCATTTTTCAGATTTTCGATCGTGCTTTAAATGGGCAACATCAATGCAGATTTGTTAGTTATTGATGCTACTAATGTAGTTAACATGTAATAATAATATAAAAAAAAAACATATAATCTTATATAATCTATGACAAAAGTAAGGCATATAATATATAAGAAATAAAAATTAAAATAAGATAAATTTAAAATGTAAAATAATAAAATACTGATTAAGACGCTGACTCAATCTTTTGATTAAAAAATGAAGCAATGAGGTATCTGACCAACTAATTAAAAAGTTGTTGGCATATCTATCTATGTTACATTAATTATGTCTCCAGTAAGGGCTATAAAACGAATTGATGAATCGAATATACGCCGAAATGAATCGAATCAAAATGTGATAGATTCGTATTCAATTTATTTAATAAATGAATCATAATATCAAGATTCGTATTTGATTCTTTTATTAAACGAATCCTTAATGAATCTAAACGAATATTTATTTAGTCTTGATATGATTCATGACATAAATTACTGGAGTATTCGTTTAGTCATTATATGATTCGAGACATAATTTACTATAATTTTTCATAAATATATGTGTATAAATTATATAATTAATAGATTTACTAAAAATGATCCATCAAAAATATTGATAACATTATATTTTGGGAGTAATTGACAACAAACTATAAAATCTTAATTGAAAAATAATCACAACTAGTAAAAAAGAATTGATCAATGTAAACCAGTACATGTCGTATATCGAGATTTGGTTTGATGGTTTATCTCAATGAATCATGAGTCCGATGAAACTCGTATAGACATATAGGTGTTTATTTGATGAGCACTGAACGACTCACCGGAAAAATTCCTAATAGATGACACACCAACGTCAATATGAATCTTCTTCCCGATCGAGTTGTATATCTAATCCTTTGACTTGAGATACCATTGTGGATGTATGAGTGATCCTGCGCACTTTGACAACAATCATATCACCTGTCAATTTAGACTAGATCTCCGTCCGTCCGTTGGTTGTGGACAAATACTCATGATATCTTATGATGTATCTAGAGAGGATTCGTCAATCCCGTATGCAAGATTTAGGCATCCACTTTATGATCCTTAAATCTCAGGCTAGAGTTTTCGAATGTTGATTGGAGATCACGAATATGTCGCTACACATATATAAATTGTATACTACATAAATTTGACGTTTTCATCTATATCTCCCGTACAATTTGTATTGTCTATGACATAAGGAATATACGGTATGCTTCAATTTGTATGGTTCGGCGCGTTAATCTGTGATCGTCGTAATTGCGAGTGAGAAATTTGTGGACACAAAATGTGTTCCGTAACAGATATACATGAATCTAGAGAGTCTCATAAAAAAAAAATATATTTGTAGAGCACTAGGGCAATTTATTACAAATAATATGTATTATTTGTAGCGTTACACATACTGGGGTATTTTTGTATCTAATGTGTATATGTATAAGATACATAATTTGATTAGATACACATTAGGTCCAATTAAATTTTGACACATGTCAAATAAATAAATAAATAATTATTATTATTTATTAAGGAATATTTTTGGAATATTCCAAGCTTAGAAAGTAAGCTTGAATTCATATTTTTGGCAATGTATTTTAAAGTATCAAATGATCAAAATACCCCTCCCAATATAAAAATAAATTTTCGGCCATAAGCTCCATTTGATAGCTTGAAATTTTTTCAAAGGCTTGAAAGGGTCGGAGAGGGAAGGAAATTAGGGCTTTATTATGGTTACATCAATTCACTAAAATTAAAGAAGGTATAAGAATAATTGGAAGCAACCAAAACTTGATTTGAGGAAATTAAGGCAATTTCTATTTTTATTTGGTTGAAATTATTTCTTTATGTTTTCAATTGATTTTGTTTGTGGTTATTATATATTTTGGTATTAATTTATGTTTAGAACCCTAATAAGAAGTCCTAATTTGCATGTGTAAATTAATTAGGCTAATTAGTATAATTAGGCCTAATTAGTGTGTAGGACAATAAATTTCCATTCTAGAGTTACTTATGCCACTCCTTTGTGACCTACAATTGTTTTAGAGTGACTTTATGGTGGTGACTTTCGTTGGCGTATTTTTAGATATGTTATTTGCATGAATTTTGAATTAATTAAGTATTAAACTGATTAATTATGTAATTAATTTAAAAGTGTTGATTTTGTGAAATTGACGTGTTGTGGATGAAATTGAAATTGTGATAATGCGTAGGAAAAATTGCCGGAATTTTCGGAATTAGACCATTAGCAAGGCTGCATTAGTATATGGACTATTTATGTAGTGAACTATATTTATGTATTTGGGCTTTTTATTAGTTTGTCTATTATTTATGTAAATGGACTGAACTTTATTTAATTAATTGAAGCCTATAGTTTTATTTATTTATTTATTTTAGTTATTTAGTTTATTTATTAGGTTATAGATTAGGAAGTAAGCATATGGGCTCATTGGGCATGTTGGCCCATGGGATTAGTATGCTTGGCAATCAAGTCAAGCCTAGGTTGGGTCTTAGAGGTGTGAACCAGGGTTCGGCTAGGGTTTGTGTAACCTAAGATTAATTTGGACACACACCAATACACTTCATACTAAAAATTTAGGGTAGTTAGATTAGGGTTATGTTTATAGTTTACAATTTTAGAAAAATTTATCATTATCTTTGGTAAGATATTATTTTGAAATTAATAAAAACAGATTCAAAGAGCATCCCTCTAAAAACTTATTCTTTATTGAACGTTAAAGATTTGTGAAGAAAATTGTAAATCTTATGACATCATCTTACAAGTGAGATTTTTAAGGCATCAATCTTCATGGAATTTGTCTCACATCTTTATAACTTTCATGAACGCACATAACAATCTTTTATGGATTTCACTGGCTTTACCCCGTAGGATTCTCATCAATAAGTTTTCATATTAAACTCAATATTAAACATACGTCATCTTTAAATCCTACACTAAAATCTCAATCGCACACTAAAACCTCTAATTAAGTATCATCATCAGTATAATTTCCAATCACCAAAACACTACGAAAAAGCAATTTCAGCAATCTCTTTCTTCGAATGCGTAATTCCATCTCCAAATCCAATATATTTGAAATGAGATTTTAAATCCTGAAAGTGTAACAATATTAAATCAGCAGGATATATGAACAATTTTAAATTTAAATAATAAAATTGAAACCAATAAGTTATAAACTAAAGGATATGATTCTTCATGAATAACTCAACAATTTCTACAATTACTGAATTCATAGTTTCTCATCTTATTTTCAAAATGGAAAACAAAAGAGATCGATGGAAAGAAACCTAGCTAAGGCCTGCAACCCTTCTTGCTTATTTTGATATATCTTGCTAAAGCCTCAATATATAGTGAAGGTGTAAACTGTCCCAATTGATTTGTCTGAGACCGGTATATCGATATGCAAAAGCCAGTATGCTGGTACGCCAAAGTGTAACGGCTATAGTACCGTTGAAGATTCAAGTGCTATACCGGA
This sequence comes from Zanthoxylum bungeanum, assembly GCA_019454045.1. Taxonomy (NCBI): domain Eukaryota; kingdom Viridiplantae; phylum Streptophyta; class Magnoliopsida; order Sapindales; family Rutaceae; genus Zanthoxylum; species Zanthoxylum bungeanum. The sequence continues at coordinate 14,086 of SKCR01000308.1, forward strand.
TTACTGACCAGTATAGAGGCCGATATACTGGTGTGCTTACCGGTATGATTTGTGTTGGTTTTCGAAAGCATGTAACATATAAAAGTTGACCGATAAGAAGACCGATATGCTCTATGCCGGTTCCATTAACTATGCAAAATCCAGAATGACCAATATGGGTGACCGATATGGAGTAGTCCAGTTCCAGAGGCGATGCAAAACTGCTCAAAATAGAGCAGAGACTCCGGTATGCATGTGTAGGGGATCGATATGCCGGTCTCAGTATCAAAATACAGGATTTGAAGGTTAAAGTTATTTTACACATGACCATAATGTATCTATATGAATGTGCATATGTCCTATGAGCTTAAAGACTTAAATTAACAACTTACTTACAAGAGAGTCCTAAGCTAAGACTACATAAGATATTTTTCGTTTGTCACTTGAGTCTTCATATCCATTGCTCTTCACCACTAATGTGCTTCGACATATTTTTGTAATGTCTGTTAATGCGTCGAACAATTCTAGTGTTGAATCATCAAAATCCATCTTGAGAATATGTCGCTAACAATCTCCCCCTTTTTGATGATTGCAACCTTTAAAACTTGTGAAGCTTTGAGAGTCCAAAATTGTTGACGATTTTGCTCCCCCTCAATATTAGCTCCCCCTCAATGTGTGATTGTCTTCAATATAGCTCTACAAAACTTAGACAAACTTATTAGTACAACTTTACTCCCCCTTAGTATAGAGGTCGGGGAATAGAACTTTTAATCTCATTCCTATGATTTCTCCTCATTTGACATTATCAAAAAAAGGATGGAGAAATAAAATTTAGTTCCATGAGATACCAAACAATATATGTGCATAAAATATATGAAGTTCATTTATCATACACATTTAGTATCATAATACATTTCTCCCTTTTTTGCCATACAAATATGAAATTTAAGCATAGATCATCAAAATCGCTCAAATTAAGCCAATATCCATGCATTTCATTTTCAACCAATAATAATCAATGGCAAAGCATATTCAATGTTAAACAAAAAGGATCACATATATCAATAAACCAATAAACCTTATGTGATACTAATTGATATTCAATGAGATTAATAATTGTGATTAAGCATATATGATGATACCAAATGAAAAAACAATTGAAATACAATTTGCCTAATCACTAGTATGCTTCAAACTCAAGTTCAATTCATATAAAATGAAATAAGCATTCATATATGAGTTGGAGGAAACTGTATCAATATTTCCATAAACACAGATTTTACTTATTACCATTGTCATTTAGTGACAAATCCACCAATCATCAAGTTCATTTATTTTTTAGGTTGAGTTTTGATATTATTCTTATTTTGAGCTTTTTTTTTTTTTTTTTTTTTTTTTTTTTTTTTTTTTTTTTGGTCTTTGGGATCATTTCACATTTCTTATTAAGAACCATTCCCAAAGCTCCTCTATACACAATCATTTAAATGCATTTTGGTTCCAAACTTTCTTGGGTCCATAAGGGTTAGTCTTGGTTCTTTGGGGAACCATGCATTTACATTCATATTTTTGTTTATGCATTCAAATATTTTGTGTCATTTCTTATTGCATGCATGACATGTGATATTTTCATCAAAGGTACATGTGAATGAGAATTGGATGCCTTTAAAAAATAATTCTTCAAAAATTTTCTTTTGATGTAAGGCCTATATCCTAATCATTCTCTTTTAAAAGTACATCTTTGGGATCCAATTAACATATTAAATGTTTTCTCTCCCAAAGTAAATTTAGCAAAAATGTTATGCAAATCCACAATCTTTTTATTCAAAATAACATTTTCATTCATAATAGATTTGCAATCACATGTATATGAGCTAGATGGAATGCTAGATATGTCTTTTCAAGTTTTACCTTTTCATCTTTTAAGCATGAGATTTCGTTTCCATGCATTTCATTTTTCTCAACAATTGATGCATGATCATTTAATAGTGATGAATGCTCAGTTTGAATCATTTTCTGCTTCTTCATAAGCAAATTATACAATTAATGTAATTCATTAAATGTATCAAGCAATTCATTATATTCAAGGGAATCATGTACCATTTCATCATCGCTTTCCTCTTGAAGATCATCAATAGCCATGAAAGAGAGTTTTTTCTCTCATCAATTTCCCCTCGGATGAGCTAGAGTCGATATCGCTCCAAGTTGCCTTCATTTTTTTTCTTCTTGAATTTTCCTTTGAATCTCCCATTTGGCAATCGGTAACCACATGACCTAACTTTTCACATTTATAGCAGATAATCTTGTCTTTCTTGTGCTTCCGCGGCCGATTCTTTTCTTTTTTTTCTCATCCATTCGAGATTTCCCTTTATATTTTTCGGATTTAAGGAACTTCTTGTTCATATGTGCCAACTCATCATCACTATCTTCTTTTTTATCACTAGAGCTAGCATCATCCTTTTTTTTTTCCTCATAAATGACTTAATGGCTAACCTCTTCATATTCTTTTCTACTTCTCCCCTTAGGTCCATCCTGAGCCCCATCTCATATTCCAACAATCTTCAACTAAATCATCTAATTTCAAATTGTTTATATTATTCGATTCCTTGATGGAGGATGTGCAAAACCTATATTCTTTAGGGAGGATGCGCAAAAACCTATATCTTTTTAGGGAGTGACCTAAGAATTTTATTCATTTGATCACTGGAGTCAATATTTTTTCCTAAAGCACTAAGTTGATTCACATTTATTGTGAACTAAAATCATATGCTTAATTTCTTCACATTTCTACCGGCTTCCATTTTGAAGTTATCTAACTTGCACATGAACTGGTTGATCTTTGACTCCTTTACTTGGCTTGTAACCTCATTGACCATTTTCGAAGAGTTTCCACAATTCATATGCATTTTCAAACTCCGTAAGCTTGTTAATTTGACTTCGATCAATTGCACAAAGAAGATGGTTGGGTGCCTTAGCATTGAAGGAGGCTTACATTTATTCCTCATCGGTCAATTTAAAATGTGGCTTCAAAAAAATCCCCACCATTTCTAGCATTCTTCATTGGCATTCTTGTATATTATGTGATCATTTTTAAGGATTGCACATCAACGAAAAAAAGATTGTTCAACATCATCATCTTCCAATAAATATAGTCGGTTCCAGTGTAAAAGGGAGGTCTAGTGGTTGAAAATCCCTCGGCAAGATTTGATGAGTAGCTTGTAGAGGCCATGATCGATTCTCGGATGATTAAGTCTTTGTTGAGAATACCTCGCTCTGATACCAATTGAAATCACTACAAGCACACAATAAATAAACTCTCTATATCCAAAGGGGGTGAATTGGGTAATGACCTAATTGTTGAGTTCTAATATAGGTCCCAAGAATCATGAAATGAAGCAAGAAAAACGCATGAATACATCAAAGGAATAAGGCGGAAATATTACTCACATTGATCGGTTTTGTTGCGAAGAAGAACAAGAGCCTTCTAGCTTCAAAATCTCGCGCGGCAGTGGCCTTCTGGAACTGCAGGGACTGCACGTTTTTGTTCTGGTTTGGCTCCTCCAAAATCGGCCATTGATGAACTCCATGGAAGCTCAAAGCTTCAAGCTCCAAAAATTAATCCAAGCTCATGTGTTCACTTTCACTGCCCTATCACCTTAGGAAGACTCATGTGTGTGCTAGCACCTTATCTTCATCCTTGCTTCTCATTTTTTTCGGTCACAACCAGAAATTTTGGAGAAGAAACGGTTCCAACCGTGAAGAAGAAGGAGGGAAAAGAGAGGGAGAGGAGAAAAAACGTGAAGTGAGGAGAGAAGAGATTATTGAAAAAGAAAAAGTGAAAAATGCTTTTATATTTTCCAAAATAATAAAGCCATATACCACTTTTTCAATTTTCAAAAAAGTTAAAAGCAAAAGCATTAATGCTTTTCAACTACTACATCAATCACTCAAATCAAGTGACAACTTGTCACATCACTCAAAGTGACATTTGATTTGACGCTTGATGTGACTTGCGATTTGACGCTCGATTTGACTTGCGTGCCGTACTCGAATTCGAAATGCAAATGCGCTCGCAAATAATCCCGGGCTCGGGTTCGCTAATTCCAAATTAATGAATTTTCCGTTGCGTCGTAATTAAATGATTACGCCTAGCGAAATCACTATTCAAGTCGCTAACGAATTAATTCTAAATTAATTCGTTCGCCCGAATTAAAATCCAATTTTAATTTCGCGTCGAAATCCAATTTCTAATAATATATCAAATATATTATTTTATCGATTAATTCCAAATTAATCGTTCTCTCTCTTTAATTAATATTTTATCCCAGATAAAATATCTCCGTGATTAATCCCAGATTAATTTTCTCTCTCTTCTAATTAATCCCAGATTAATTAAACGCGAGTTATACGTCATCGGTGAATCTTCGGGAAGCGACCCATGAGATCTCCGGATATGTTGGCAGTAAATACGGTCGTCGGACTATCCGAACACGTAAGTACCTCGTACTACGTTTATACCGATTTACAAGACAAGGTTGGCTTCTAGCAAAGCGCCATGCCTACCCAATTCTCCAGAAATATTCTTACAGGAATATATAGATCTGTATCAAGCGTAGTATACATAGTATTGTGTATATCAGCCCAGTATCGGATAGTCACGTGCTAGGGCTGGGGCTGGATAAGTGTCTGCCCCGTCCGAAGCACATGTCGGATGTCTGGTAACTAGTCTCTATAATCGGATATACATGACCTTGTCATAATATCCCGATGGCCGGCCAGCACTTAAGAGCACTAATACCGTATCCTGCGTGACATCATCTCCACTATGACTGGAGTGATACTTCCGTCTTGACATCACACCCAATACACTACGACTCTCTGATAAACCCAGAAGTGGTGTACGCAGAACCGGTTAAAGCCCTGTACCACCAAGACCAAAGTCTACCGATTATCGCAAGTATTAGCGATGTAAGTCTCAGGTTAAGACTATACACACCTACCTTGATTTCGGCCTCCCATAGACACATAGTCATAAATACCAATGGGATCCGAGGGGTCTATCCAAAGCGAAGCTGTTTCCTTCCGCGTACCTCGGTGAAACACGCCTCCTATCGCACTTGCTAAGTCCAGGAACTAATCATAGGGACCTCTCTTCATTTATATATCTATGGTGATCTAATCACAAATGATGAGAGTGCAATTTCCTTGTCACATAGTTAATTTGCTACAACAACACAATGATCTGTGCAAATAGTGACGCTATGGGTCATTTTGTCCAACAATCTCCCACTTGGCACATAGCCAGTCACTCAAGTGTCCTACACCCGAACTATGTACGGTTGGCTCAAACTGCTGAGAAAAGCTTTCGTCAGCGGATTTGCATGATTATCATCTTGATGCGATTTATTCGATCATCACATCGCCACGATGTATGATCCGAATGAATCAGATGAATATCTAAGTATGTATCTGGATCGTTGATGAGACCATTAATTCTTTAGCCTGTGCTGACGCCTAGCTCAGCTGCTAACAGAACTATATCTAATCTAATTAGATTTGTATCGACCCAAATGACTTCTATTGCTGCTTCAGCTGCAGCAACAACCCGCATTTGTTGTTTATTCGGTAACAATATCTTGCATGGAAGATTTCCAGCTCATTGTACTGTTATTCAAACTGTATAGTACCGTTTGCGACTTTTAGTTGTCTTTATCGGTTATATGAAACTTGCTACAGTGACCCCAGTCACTTTAAGTTCTCATTCTACATAGACTAAGAAAGCATCCTTAGTTCTCTAAGATACTAACGGATGTTCTTAACATCAATCCAGTGACTATCACTCGGATTGGCCTGTTTGTGAATCCATATGCTCAAAGCGTATGATACACCAGGTCTTGTACATTTTTAAATGTACGGTTTCTAGGAGAGTATTTCGAAAGCCAAGCTTTCACCGATATTTATTTTATGGGAATATAATTTCCAAGAAATGACGTATTATCATTATTTTATAGGACGGCCACTGTCAGTGCGCTCCCACTAACCTCCTTATATACACAAGAATTATTTTCGTTTTGAATTAAATCGTACACCATTATGATTATATCAAAACGATAATTCCAAGAACCTAATGCTTGCTTCAATCCAATCATGGATCGAATAACCTGCATTATCCAAATGGATTTACCGTGGCAACAGGTAAAAGGTTGAATCGTAATCAACACAATGTTGATAACGATACCTTTCCGTTTAAAGCCTAGCTTTATACGCTGGTATGTTTCCATCCATGTATGTCTTCCTAGAAGACTTTTAAGTACCATTAGGCACAATGCCTTGTGGTACATCAACTAGTATCCAAACTGGTTGAGATACATGGAATCCATTTCGGATTATGACACTTTGCCATAATTGGAAGTTGATACCTTGTATCACTTCCTCATACGTAGTCAGTCGGTATACCTCAAAAGATTGACATCTTTATGAGGTGGATCAGAAACCCATACCCCAGGTTGTTTTCTGACTCTGTCCGACCTACGCGGTTCTTGTGTATTCGAAGATTAATGGTAATAGTCTCATCCTGGATGAACTATTCATGTTCCATTAAGATTCAGTGCCTTGAACAGTATTACTCCGATTTCCATCGAGTTATACTATCCTCCCACTTACCACTGCATATCGGTATTCCTCTCAGGAAAACCGTATGGTGAGTAACAATCTAATTGTTTTCTTGTGAGGTGTATAAGTACAATACTTATGGTATCCCTAGGATAACCTACATTTGGCACTTATCCTATTTGGGTTTTAGTTTGGTATCATCCAAACATATGCCTAGCATACCCAAATTATCAGGAATGAGAAACCCGGTTTCTTTCCCGTTCATATCTAATATGATATCTGTCAAACAGATTATTATGGAACCTTATTCAAAATAAGTTCTTGCACTGTTTAAAGCTTATCCGTTGAAGGAAATGGTAGCTCAGAGCGACTCGTGATTAACCTTATTATGTCTAACAAAATTCGGTTAATCCGTTCGGACACACCGTCAAACTGACGTATTCCGGGAGGAGTCCTTATTTGAAAGAATACTATACTCTTTCATAAAACTAGAAACTTATTGCTTAAGTATTTTCCATTACAGTCTTACCATGACGGTTTAATACTTTAGCCGATCTATTTGTCTATTTCGTGTCGAAACTCTAAAAGTTTCCGATTTGTGTTTCAAAAGAAACACATAACCATACGCGATGCCACATCCGTACAGGTCACGAAATATTCATATCCATATCTAGCCTAGCTAGACATGGGCCCACTTGCTTCACTATGAAGTAGGGCTAACAGATCGGTGGCATTTACACTTTTACCAAGTAAATAGTGTTTTAGGCACTTTGCCCAAATAGACTAGATTCGTAGACTTTATTTGAATGGAATCAAATCAGTCCTGGTACCCGCTCTTCAAAAGTGCGGATATACGATTCTTGTTTATCAGTGTCCCTGACAACTATGCCACAATTAAGTTTCTTAACTGATCAAATCAATTTGAGCTATTTATTTGTCATGTTATATAATTGAGATATTATTTATATTCAAAATATAAATCCTGTTATTCATCTAATGTGTTTATCTCAATATCATCTTTATATAATGAAACACTTTAGTGTTCTAGAATATAAAGGTACACCCGCAGCGGGTTATACGCGATATAGAGATAATGTTTCTAGTCAAACTAGCTACATTATAACAGTTTCTAAATTTAAGTACTAACCCGAAGGTAGTTCCTAAATTCAGGTATCTCTACGGTTAAAACAGCGACTTTCGTCCCGTTTTCAATTCGCAGATAAATCTCAATTGAAGTCAGTATCCTGTTCAAAACAGATTCTGAACATCAATATATATATTTTATGTACCACACTAAGTATCTAAAATCCAATTTTAATACTAGTTGTGAACATATTATGACAAACATATGGATTAAGCACTTAAGTTATCATTACATGATCTTCCAAAGATTATGCTCTAAGATTTGCTTAACTTTGCTTAACTCCGGGCTTAGGCATAATACGTATTTTTATCAAATAAAATAACTTATTATTTTTCCAGGACCATCCTGAAATTTATTCCCAATTTGAAAATTAAAATCGTTTAAATACATTTTCACCCAGGATTATGTCTTAAACATTAATCTTTCATTTTTATACTTGATTCTAATAGTCCAACTATTTAATCAACGATTTGTGGTACTATTTATTATAATGATTATAATAGTCCAACTATATAATCAAATATAATCTAAATTAATTAACCTCAATTACATTGATTACTATAATCCAATTATAAAATCAACTGTAAACTGAAATTAATTAATTCAAATATATTGATTAATATAATCCAATTATATATAATCAAATATAATACAGTCCAACTGTTTATAAAAACAACAATTTAAATATTAGTCCAACTAACATTTAATCTAACGACGAAATAATTGTGATTGAGCGCGTATGGCGAGTAATTGAACGAGTATTGCAAATTCAATTCTTGCCTCCCACTATTTTTCGGCGAGCCTCTAACCCTCTGTCGAGTACTCGGGAAACCGTGTTTCCTAGTGGGCTAGGATCCCGTTAAATATCACACAATCTTGACTTTGGCCAACAAATTGTATGATAATTAACTAGGTAGATCTCGAAGATCAATTGGATCCCATCCAATTCCTAGATCCAGTAGGCGGATATCCAAATCCTAAACATATATCTTATATATGCCAATACATCCAATGTATTACCTAACCTTTTTTCTCTGAATCAACTAAGCCTTGGCTTTGGCACAACAAACCTAGTGATCCCAGTCAAGCGCGACCCATTGACCATGGAAAGCTTCGTAATCAATGTCGATGGACAAGAAGTGGTCTTGACTTTGGCCAACAAACCACAACTTGGACAAGACACCGATATGGAACAAAACTCTCGTGATTCAAACACATCTTCGACGGACAAAGGGCTTGACTTTGGCCAACAACCCAATGCCAATCTCGGATCTTGAGTAAGAATCACTCAATGGAAGGAAAAACACTTGATATTGAGCGAGGGTTTTTCGCGTGCAATTGGCTACCAATTTATTATCTTTATTAAGGTCTCATCATCATACACCCTTAAACATGCATTCTAAACACATAATAAAGCGCATATGAAATAAAATAATAATGATATGCGGATGGATACTTTACATTGATCCTAGATCAAATCTCTCATCATTTTCTCTCTCCAAACTAGCACATGTATTTATTCTATCTACCCGTTACACTACACTTCTAAAGAAACCTCATTTACATTGAGGGGAATAGGTGAGAAGAGAATACAAAGAGTATAGAGGTGATAAGGCTGGACACGCAGGTCCAATTAATAAATCAAATTTATTACAATTTCCAAAATTGTCCCACCCGACTAATATCCATCCGATATACATTATTCATGCATCGCAACCATGTATTCATACAAGCATGTTATCAATCAATCTAATCCAATTAATTAATCTGATAATTAGTGATCATCCAATGTTCAAACAACGATTTGATTTTTGCTCGAGTCAAACTCGTTTTGCGAATAAGTACTCAAAGTACGAATTCTTGAATTAAATTAAACTACATAATTAAATCCAATTTAATACGCATTTAATTCTAATTCACTATTTAATTCCAAATTAAATATTACACTTTTATTAACGAACCTTTACGACTTAAATTCCAAATTTAATCGCAACGGGTCTCAAAGCCCGATTAACATCTAATGTTTATTTAATTAAAGTCCAATGGGCTTTTAATTAATTTCTATAAGGCGTGGACTTTTGGTCAACTCGGGTCAAACCGAACAACCAAAATCCAATCCGGGAGTTACCCCATAAGCCTTTAAATTAATTTTGGCCCATTAGGCCCAATTAAATAATTAAGGTCCATTAAGTCATAATTGGACTTTATGGATACGGTTTTAGGCCCAATTGGATCCAACCAAATTGGCCTAAACCTAACTTTGTACAACAAAGCCCAAAAGCCCAATTACAACCTATAAGGCCCAATTTCCAAAATAAGCCCAAATTAATTAACTTATAAAATTCTAAATTCCATAATTAATTAACCTAAGTGTAATACACAATTAACCACCCAATTAATATTTCTAAAACATCAATTAGCCTAATTAATCATGCACTTTAACATCAAATAGTGTCCAACACAATTTATCAAAATCAAACCCATTTACATGCTTTTGTTCTCGGCAATTAGGGGTTTTTCCAATCCGATTCGGTTTCAATCCAATTGAATCCACAATCATCATTTCCCAAATCAATTCAATTCATCCAATGAATTAAAATCAAAAAACACAATGAATTTCAAATTCAATTGAATTCGGCCAAGCCACTTTAATTTGGGAAAAATGTTCCAAATCAAAATTCAATCAAATTGAACTTCAAAACAACATTACCCAATTGTTTTAAGTCATCCAATGATCAAACAAACAAAATCACCAAGAAATTTAGGGTTCTTTAATTTCGGCCAACATAAGCAATTGGGGAAATTTGTTCCAAACACAATTTCAACAAATTGATCCAATCAATCTTAAATTAAACATACTTTAAGCATTCTCATTCATCCAATTTCACAAAATATGCTCAAAATCAAGTTTACCCAAATTTGTCACTTTATGCCAACATAAAAAATTGGGGAAATTTGTTCCAAACATAATTTCTTCAAATTGATCCAATCAATCATTAATTCAACAACATTTAAGCATACTTAATCAATCAATTTAATCAAATCATGCTTCAATTGATTTTACCCAATTTGTCATGCCCAAAATTTAGGGAAAATTGAATCCAATCCAATTTCATGAAATTGATCATACACAACTTCAATTCAACCTCATTCAAGCATACTTCATCAAACAATTCAACCAAATCATGCCTAAATCGAGTTTACCCAATTTTAACCCTAACTTTTTCATGCTTGATCAAAGCTCAAGATACCATTGTTGAGTTCTAATATAGGTCCCAAGAATCATGAAATCAAGCAAGAAAAACGCATGAATACATCAAAGGAATAAGGCGGAAACATACTCACATTGATCGGTTTTGTTGCGAAGAGAACAAGAGCCTTCTAGCTTCAAAAACTCCGGCAGTGGCCTCCTGGAACTGCAGGGACTGCTCGTTTTTGGCTGTTTTGGCTCCTCCAAAATCGGCCATTGATGAACTCCATGGAAGCTCAAAGCTTCAAGCTCCAAAAATTAATCCAAGCTCATAAATTCGTGCCCTATCACCTAAGGAAGAACTCATGTGTGTGCTAGCACCTTATCTTCTTCTTCTTGCTTCTCATTTTTTCGGTCACAACCAGAAGAATTTGGAGAAGAAACGGTTCCAAACTGAAGAAGAAGGGGGAAAAGAGAGGGAGAGGAGAAAAAAACGTGAAGTGAGAGAGAGAGAGATATTGAAAAGAAGAAAAAGTGAAAAATGCTTTTATATTTTCCAAAATAATAAAGCCATATACCACTTTTTCAATTTTCAAAAAAAAAAAAGTTAAAAGCAAAAGCATTAAATGCTTTCAACTACTACATCAATCACTCAAATCAAGTGACAACTTGTCACATCACTCAAAGTGACATTTGATTTGACGCTTGATGTGACTTGCGATTTGACGCTCGATTTGACTTGCGTGCCGTACTCGAATTCGAAATGCAAATGCGCTCGCAAATAATCCCGGGCTCGGGTTCGCTAATTCCAAATTAATGAATTTTCCGTTGCGTCGTAATTAAATGATTACGCCTAGCGAAATCACTATTCACGTCGCTAACGAATTAATTCTAAATTAATTCGTTCGCCCGAATTAAAACCAATTTAATTTCGCGTCGAAATCCAATTTCTAATAATATATCAAATATATTATTTTATCGATTAATTCCAAATTAATCGTTCTCTCTCTTTTAATAATATTTTATCCCAGATAAAATATCTCCGTGATTAATCCCAGATTAATTTTCTCTCTCTTCTAATTAATCCCAGATTGATTAAGTGCGAGTTATACGTCATCGGTGAATCTTCGGGAAGCGACCCATGAGATCTCCGGATATGTTGGCAGTAAATACGGTCGTCGGACTATCCGAACACGTAAGTACCTCGTACTACGTTTATACCGATTTACAAGACAAGGTTGGCTTCTAGCAAAGCGCCATGCCTACCCAATTCTCCAGAAATATTCTTACAGGAATATATAGATCTGTATCAAGCGTAGTATACATAGTATTTGTATATCAGCCAGTATCGGATAGTCACGTGCTAGGGCTGGGGCTGGATAAGTGTCTGCCCCGTCCGAAGCACATGTCGGATGTCTGGTAACTAGTCTCTATAATCGAATATACATGACCTTGTCATAATATCCCGATGGCCGGCCAGCACTTAAGAGCACTAATACCGTATCCTGCGTGACATCATCTCCACTATGACTGGAGTGATACTTCCGTCTTGACATCACACCCAATACACTACGACTCTCTGATAAACCCAGAAGTGGTGTACGCAGAACGGTTAAAGCCCTGTACCACCACGACCAAAGTCTACCGATTATCGCAAGTATTAGCGATGTAAGTCTCAGGTTAAGACTATACACACCTACCTTGATTTCGGCCTCCCATAGACACATAGTCATAATACCAATGGGATTCCGAGGGGTCTATCCAGAGCGAAGCTGTTTCCCGTACCATCGGTGAAACACGACCTCCTATCGCACTTGCATAAGTATCATATACTTATATATATGAGAACTATGCCGTTGTGCCCTCACAACGCACACAAGTGCAATACTAGCCTATTCCGCATTATCGATGTCCAGTCTCGAGAATACTCCGGCTAGGGATATTTAATGATTAATCCTTCGGGGACTGATACTGTCTCATATCATTCTCAGTCCAGGAACTAATCATATGGACCTCTCTTCATTTATATATCTATGGTGATCTAATCACAAATGATGAGAGTGCAATTTCCTTGTCACATAGTTAATTTGCTACAACAACACAATGATGTGCAAATAGTGACGCTATGGGTCATTTTGTCCAACACTAATATTATAGAAATAAAATCTTTGTCGATGTTATGCTACTAAGATAATAGTTTTTCCAATTTAGCTTAGGTCAATTTTCTCAATCAAAATATATTCCCTAATGGCAAGTTTCTAATTACATGCAAATATGAAAATAAACTTGCGATAATTAAAAGTTAAGGGATAAAGAAAATGACACCAGTGATTTATAGTGGTTCGGCCAATAATGCCTACGTCCACTCCCCTAGCTGCGCTTGAAGATTTCCTCTAAGTGGAAACCAAACTTACATCGAATTTTCCATGGCTCACCCGTAACTGAGAGTTTTGTCCCCTAGGTTCACTCCAAACCTTAACACAAGAGTTTTATCCCTAGGTTCACTCTTAAAACCTTTACAATGAGTTTTTTCAATAGGCTCACTCACAAACCTTTTACAAATCACCATTTTGAGTATACTCACTCACAAATGGATTTCCGAACCTCAAGTGTTTGATAAATAAGTTTAAAGTACAACTTGGGCACTCACAAAGATAATGAAGATCTAGTGTGAGTTGCTAACTCAAGAAACCTAAGCTCTCTAAATGATATGAAGATTTATGTTGTGAGCTTTTGTATGAGAGTTTATGATAAAGAAGATTTAGTAAACTCTATATTTTTCCTTGGAAGAAATTGTATAAAGGTGTAAGAGATTGGCGAAAATGAATTTGGGGCTCAATATATAGTGAATGTGTAAACTGCCCAACTGGTCTGTTTGAGATCGGTATGCCGATCTGTAGAGGCCGGTATGTTGGTCTTCCAAAGTGTAACAACTATATTACCCTTGAAGATTCAAGTTCTATACCAAATCACTAACCGACATGGAGGTCCGTATGCCGGTATGCCGGTTTGCTTATCGGTATGGGGACCAATATGGTCTGTGTCGGTTTCAAAGATCATGTAAGATTTGAAAGTTGACCGATATGAAGACCAATATGCTCTATACCAGTTTTTGTAACTATGCAAACTCCAAAGTGACCGGTATAGTGACCGATATAGAGTATCCCAGTTTCAGAGGTGATGCAAAACTGCTCAAAATAAAGCAAGGACACCGATATGCCGATGTAAGGGACCAGTATGATGGTCTTAGTGCCAAAATGCAGGATTTGAAGGTTAAAATTATTTTACACATGACCCTAATGCATGTATATGAATGTGCATATGTCCTATTAGCTTAAAGACTTAAATTAACAACTCACTTACAAAGAGAGCCCTAAGCTAAAACTACATAAGATATTTTTCGTTTGTCGCTTAAGTCTTCAAATCTATCGCTCTTCACCACATATGTGACTTGACGTATTTTTGTAATGTCCGCTAATGCGCGTTGAAGACTTCTAGTGTTGCATCATCAAAATCCATCTTGAGAATTTGTCGTTAACAGTTAGGTGAACTTCCTTAATATGCCCCCTCAACCTTAATGGACATGATGTATATTAAGCTTGGCTATGAAGTAATTGAAGGTGTTGACTTAATGCATGCAGTATGCATGCCATCCATGCAAAGGCAGATGAAGATATTTTTGTAAACGGTGCATGAGGATGACAGGCAGTTGGAGACGTGTGACGACGTGTGAAGCTGTGAGTGAGTTGCCAAATCCGTGTGACACTGTACACACGATTTTAGCACTATAAATTGGAGCCCCATTGCTTTGTAAAATCACCCCAAAGTGTGAGTAGTAAGCTCCAAGTAGAGAGCTTGAGAGTGTGTGAGGTTTTTGTATTTTGTAAAGTTTAAACATTTTGTATCTATTCTTGTAGTAATAGAAATTCAATTCGGTTTTTCCTCAAACACATTCTAAAGTGATCAGAGAATCACAACAAGTGGTATCAGAGCTTTGGTTCTTCTTTGGGGTCGAAAAACTGAAGAACGGAGCTCGGTTCGGAAAATTCGGTTCCGAAAAAGTTGTCAAAAATCAACTTTGAGCATACCATCAGCTAGTTCACGTCGAGACGAGCACAATGGTATTTTCTGGCGATCAAACAGAGGTCCAGAGAGCCCGCACGCACCGCACGCGCCAGGAAGAGACATTCCACTCGCCGCCAGTCGCGCCACGCACCACACGCGCATTCAGAGGTTGAAGACGATTGCGTGGCCGCCACATCAGCGCACAGTCAGCGCCCAGTCAGCGCCACGTTAGCGCACAGTCAGTGCCATGTCATCGTACATTCAGCAACACGTCATCCAACACATCAGCGCCACGTCAGCAAGAGTCTGCCACGTCAGCGCCACGTGTCCGCAACGTTAGCGCCACGTCATCAGACACGTCAGCGCCACATCAGCAAGGAGTCTGCCACGTCAGTGCCACATCAGTAAGGAGTCTGCCACGTCAGTGCCACGTGTCTGCCACATCAGCGCCACATCAGAACCGTTCCCACACTGCCACGTCAGCGGCCTGGTAAATTTCATTTAGCCCCCTGAAGTTTTGAAATTTACAGTTTTGCCCCAGAACTTTTAGGAATTTACAAATCAACCCTGTGTTGGATTTAGACCAACGAAGTGTCTATTCCACCATTTTCGACCGTTCCAGACGCAACAGTGACCTCAGATTTGTGAAATTCAGCCCCAATTTTATTGTATTTACATTTTAAACTTTAAAACTTAAAATGGAAATTGGAGATTCGTCTTCTGGTGCAATGATTAAACTGGCTGCAACTAATTACTCCCTCTGGAGACCTCGGATGATAGATTTTTTTCATTGTAAAGATTTGTTTGATGTCATCGAGTTGAAGGGAGTGAAACCAGAGTCTGTTAAGAGTATGACTGGAATAAACTCAACAACAGAACTTTGGGTCAGATTAGGCAGTGGATCGGTCACAGTGTCTTCCACCACGTAGCACATGATTTAGATGCTTACGGGATGTGGATAAAGCTGGAAGACATGTTCCAGGCCAAGACAGCTCGGAATAAAGCCCTGTTAATGAGGCGTTTGGTGAACCTGAAGCTACGGAGTGGAACTTCCGTTGCGAAACACACCAACGAGTTCCAGAGCCTGGTGAATCAGCTGTCTGCAGTAGACATGCAGCTGAGAGATGAAGTTCAAGCCCTCTTACTACTCAGTTCCCTTCCTGATAGCTGAGAGACATTGGTGGTTACTCTCAGCAATTCCGCTCCATGAGGTAAAGTTACCATGCCTATGGTAAAAGATGCCCTGTCGAATGAGGAGTCAGGAGAAAAGATGTTGGCTCAGAACAGACAGAAGCCTTCGTCACAGAGACTCGAGGAAGACATCAAGGAAGAGACGGAGAGAGAGGCAGAAGCACAACCAGAGGTAGATCCTCAGATGGAAGGAAGCCTACCTATAAGTGCTACCATTGTGGCATTGTAGGCCACCTAAAGAAGAATTGCCGAAAACTGCAACGAGAGCAGGGACAAGGCAATCACCAGCCGAAGAATGACGAAGGAGAGACACTGGTCGTTGTCCAAGCAGATGTAGCAATATGCTCCATACAGGAAGAGACATGCCTTCACAACGCAACCCAAGATGTTGAGTGGGTGGTAGATACTGCAGCATCCTACCACGTCACTCCTCACAGGATTTCTTCAACACTACAAAACAGAAGACTTTGGAGCAGTGAAGATGGGAAATATCAGTTCCTCTGGGATAGTAGGAATGGTGATATTCAGTTACGGACAAATGTCGGGTGTACATTGACCTTGAAGGATGTCCTGCATGTTCCAGAACTTCGGCTGAATGTACTCTCGGGGATAACTCTTGACAAACAGGGCTATGACAAGCACTTCAGAAATGGCACATGGAGAATGACGAAAGGTGTCATGGTTGTCGCCCGAGGACATGCTTGTGGCGCACTATACAAGGCTCATGTGAAGATTTGTGCAGACAGCCTCAATGTAGCTGAAAAAGAGGCTTCTCAAAATCTGTGGAACCGGAGACCGGACACATGAGTGGGATGGGTTGCCTACCCTGAACAAGAAGGAGCTTACCAAGGATGCTGCACGAGGTCCTTGCAACGCAGAGTCTCATTTGATTTCTCTTCAGAGAGAAGATCAGAGTTGCTCAGTCTGGTGCACTCTGATATTTGTGGTCCCTTGGAGGTTGATTCATTGGGCGGTAACATGTATTTTCTGACTTTCATAGATGATGCTTCTCAGAAAATCTGGGTGTATTTCCTCAAGACGAAGGATCAGGTCCTAGATCAGTTCAAGCTGTTCCACGCCATGGTAGAGCATGAAACATGGAAGAAGCTGAAGTGCCTTCGCACAGATGATGGAGGCGAGTACAGTTCTAGGGAGTTCGAAGCCTACTGCATGAGATATAACATTCGACATGAGAGAACTGTTCCACACACTCCACAACATAATGGTGTCGCTGCAAGCATGAACGCACATTTATGGAGAAAGTCAGAGGAATGATCAGTATGGCTAAGCTGCCAAAGCCATTCTAGGGAGAAGCTGTTCGTACCGTCTGTTACCTCATCAATAGATCACCATCTGAACCGTTGAACTTGGAGATTCCGGAGAAAGTGTGGTCTGGTAAGAATCCCTCATACACTCACCGTAGAGTATTCGGTTGTTTAGCCGTTGCACATGTATCCAAAGAGCTCAGGAAGAAGCTCGATGCAAGGACAACTCCATGTATATTCCTAGGCCATGGAGATGAAGAATTTGGATACAGACTATAGGATCTGAAGGAAAAGATGGTCATCAGAAGCCAAGAGTAGAGTTTGTTTCTAGAACCCGAACAATTGAAGACATTGAAATGCCCAGAATGTCTTCCAATACCAGTGCCAACAGAAATCCAGACCCAGCACCAGCACAATTGGCCACAAATATGGTGCACGAGGAAATTCCAGAAGCAGAACCAGGGGAGGCAGATAAAGATGTTGAGTAGGGGGAGATACAGCCTGTTTCATCAGAGATTACAGAAGAAAGTGTTGAGTAGGGGAGCCGCAACCCACTCCACTAGAAGCTACAAGATCATTCACAGAGATGGATGATGATAGACCTCCTGAAATCAGTGGACCTCAGACAAGAAGATCTGAGCGAGGCATGATTCCATCAACCAGATATCCGGGATCCAAATATATTCTGCTTACTGAGGAGGGGGAGCCAGAGAGTTTCCCACAAGGCAAGAAAGCACTAAAGAATAAACGGGTGAAGAAACATGACAGCAAAACTGTGCAGAGACACAGTGGATTGTACTATGCAGAGACATAACAGGAGAATACTGTACAGAGATGCAGTGAAGTGTGCTGTGCAGAGACACAGCCGACATGTCAATAAAGGAACGGTGATCGGGACAAGCTAGAGTTGTGCAGAGACATAACCGGGATAGCTGTAAGATGACGATTGTTTTCAAATATAGAGAACTACGATTGGCTTGATCCCAACTCAGGGTACGTAGGCAGTCATACAGATGCAGCCAGGGGAGGATCATTTGGAGGATCCGATTTGGATGATTGATGGTCGGCTCAGATTTTGGGCAAATCTTCACCGAGGGGGAGATTTGTTGACTTAATGCATGCAGTATGCATGCCATCCATGCAAAGGTAGATGAAGACAGTTTTGCAAACGGTGCATGAGGATGACAGGCAGCTGGAGACGTGTGAAGACGTGTGAAGCTGTGAGTGAGTTGCCAAAACCGTGTGAAACTGTTCACACGGTTTTAACACTATAAATTGGAGCCCCATTGCTTTGTAAAATCACCCCAAAGTGTGAGTAGTAAGCTCCAAGTAGAGAGCTTGAGAGTGTGTGAGGTTTTTGTATTTTGTAAAGTTTAAACACTTTGTATCTATTCTTGTAGTAATAGAAATTCAATTCGGTTTTTCCTCAAACACATTCTAAAGTGATAAGAGAATCACAACAAGTGGTATCAGAGCTTTGGTTCTTCTTTGGGGTCGAAAAACTGAAGAACGGAGCTCGGTTCGGAAAATTCGGGTTCCGAAAAAGTTGTCAAAAATCAACTTTGAGCATACCATCAGCTAGTTCACGTCGAGACGAGCACAATGGTATTTTCTGGTGATCAAACAGAGGTCCAGAGAGCCCGTACGCACCGCACGCGCCAGGAAGAGACATTCCACTTGCCGCCAGTCGCGCCACGCACCACACGCGCATTCAGAGGTTGAAGACGATTGCGTGGCCGCCACATCAGCGCACAGTCAGCGCCCAGTCAGCGCCACGTCAGCTCACAGTCAGTGCCATGTCATCGTATATTCAGCAACCACGTCATCCAACACATCAGCGCCACGTCAGCAAGAGTCTGCCACGTCAGCGCCACGTGTCCGCAACGTTAGCGCCACGTCATCAGACACGTCAGCGCCACATCAGCAAGGAGTCTGCCACGTCAGTGCCACATCAGTAAGGAGTCTGCCACGTCAGTGCCACGTGTCTGCCACATCAGCGCCACATCAGAAACCGTTCCCACACTGCCACGTCAGCGGCCTGGTAAATTTCATTTAGCCCCCTGAAGTTTTGAAATTTACAGTTTTGCCCCAGAACTTTTAGGAATTTACAAATCAACTCATGTGTTGGATTTAGACCAACGAAGTGTCTATTCCACCATTTTCGACCGTTCCAGACGCAACAGTGACCTCAGATTTGTGAAATTCAGCCCCAATTTTATTGTATTTACATTTTAAACTTTAAAACTTAAAATAAAATTGGAGATTCGTCTTCTGGTGCAATGATTAAACTGGCTTGCAACTAATTACTCCCTTTGGAGACCTCGGATGATAGATTTTTTTCATTGTAAAGATTTGTTTGATGTCATCGAGTTGAAGGGAGTGAAACCAGAGTCTGTTAAAGAGTATGACTGGAATAAACTCAACAACAGAACTTTGGGTCAGATTAGGCAGTGGATCGGTCACAGTGTCTTCCACCACGTAGCACAGGATTTAGATGCTTACGGGATGTGGATAAAGCTGGAAGACATGTTCTAGGCCAAGAAAGCTCGGAATAAAGCCCTGTTAATGAGGCGTTTGGTGAACCTGAAGCTACGGAGTGGAACTTCCATTGCGAAACACACCAACGAGTTCCAGAGCCTGGTGAATCAGCTGTCTGCAGTAGACATGCAGCTGGGAGATGAAGTTCAAGCCCTCTTACTACTCAGTTCCCTTCCTGATAGCTGTGAGACATTGGTGGTTACTCTTAGCAATTTCGCTCCAGGAGGTAAAGTTACCATGCCAATGGTAAAAGATGCCCTGTCGAATGAGGAGTCCATGAGAAAAGATGTTGGCTCAGAACAGACAGAAGCCTTCGTCACAGAGACTCGAGGAAGACATCAAGGAAGAGATGGAGAGAGAGGCAGAAGTACAACCAGAGGTAGATCCTCAGATTGAAGGAAGCCTACCTATAAGTGCTACCATTGTGGCATTGTAGGCCAACTAAAGAAGAATTGCCGAAAACTGCAACGAGAGCAGGGACAAGGCAATCACCAGCCAAAGAATGACGAAGGAGAGACACTGGTCATTGTCCAAGCAGATGTAGCAATATGCTCCATACAAGAAGAGACATGTCTTCACAACGCAACCCAAGATGTTGAGTGGGTGGTAGATACTGCAGCATCCTACCACGTCACTCCTCACAGGGATTTCTTCACAACATACAAAACAGAAGACTTTGGAGCAGTGAAGATGGGAAATATCAGTTCCTCTGGGATAGTAGGAATGGGTGATATTCAGTTACGGACAAATATCGGGTGTACATTGACCTTGAAGGATGTCCTGCATGTTCTAGAACTTCGGCTGAATGTACTCTCGGGGATAGCTCTTGACAAACAGGGCTATGACAAGCACTTCAGAAATGGCACATGGAGAATGACGAAGGGTGTCATGGTTGTCGCCCAAGGACATGCTTGTGGCGCACTATACAAGGCTCATGTGAAGATTTGTGCAGACAGCCTCAATGTAGCTGAAAAAGAGGCTTCTCAAAATCTGTGGAACCGGAGACCCGGAAACATGAGTGTGATAGGGTTGCCTACCCTGAACAAGAAGGAGCTTACCAAGGATTCTGCACGAGGTCCTTGCAAACACAGAGTCTCATTTGATTTCTCTTCAGAGAGAAGATCAGAGTTGCTCAGTCTGGTGCACTCTGATATTGTGGTCCCTTGGAGGTTGATTCATTGGGCGGTAACATGTATTTTATGACTTTCATAGATGATGCTTCTCGGAAAATCTGGGTGTATTTCCTCAAGACGAAGGATCAGGTCCTAGATCAGTTCAAGCTGTTCCACGCCATGGTAGAGCATGAAACATGGAAGAAGCTGAAGTGCCTTCGCACAGACGATGGAGGCGAGTACAGTTCTAGGGAGTTCGAAGCCTACTGCATGAGATATAACATTCGACATGAGAGAACTGTTCCACACACTCCACAACATAATGGTGTCGCTGCAAGCATGAATCAAACATTTATGGAGAAAGTCAGAGGAATGATCAGTATGGCTAAGCTGCCAAAGCCATTATGGGGAGAAGCTGTTCGTACCGTCTGTTACCTCATCAATAGATCACCATCTGAACCGTTGAACTTGGAGATTCCGGAGAAAGTGTGGTCTGGTAAGAATCCCTCATACACTCACCGTAGAGTATTCGATTGTTTAGCCGTTGCACATGTATCCAAAGAGCTCAGGAAGAAGCTCGATGCAAGGACAACTCCATGTATATTCCTAGGCCATGGAGATGAAGAATTTGGATACAGACTATGGGATCCGAAGGAAAAGATGGTCATCAGAAGCCAAGAAGTAGAGTTTCTAGAAGACCGAACAATTGAAGACATTGAAATGCCCAGAATGTCTTCCAATACCAGTGCCAACAGAAATCCAGACCCAACACCAGCACAATTGGCCACATATATGGTGCACGAGGAAAATCCAGAAGCAGAACCAGAGGAGGCAGATAAAGATGTTGAGTAGGGGGAGATACAGCCTGTTTCATCGGAGATTACAGAAGAAAGTGTTGAGCAGAGGGAGCCGCAACCCACTCCACTAGAAGCTACAAGATCATTCACAGAGATGGATGATGTTAGACCTCCTGAAATCAGTGGACCTCAGACAAGAAGATCTGAGCGAGGCAGGATTCCATCAACCAGATATCCGGGATCCAAATATATTCTTCTTACTGAGGAGGGGGAGCCAGAGAGTTTCCCACAAGGCAAGAAAGCACTGAAGAATAAACGGGTGAAGAAACATGAAAGCAAAACTGTGCAGAGACACAGTGGATTGCACTATGCAGAGACATAGCAGAAGAATACTGTACAGAGATGCAGTGAAGTGTGCTGTGCAGAGACACAGCCGACATGTCAGTAAAGGAACGGTGATCGGGACAAGCTAGAGTTGTGCAGAGACATAATCGGGATAGCTTTCAGATGACGATTGTTTTCAAATACAGAGAACTACGATTGACTTGATCCCAACTCAGGGTACGTAGGCAGTCATACAGATGCAGCCAGGGGAGGATCCTTTGAAGGATCCGATTTGGATGATTGATGGTCGGCTCAGATTTTGGGCAAATCTTCACCGAGGGGGAGATTTGTTGACTTAATGCATGCAGTATGCATGCCATCCATGCAAAGGCAGATGAAGACAGTTTTGCAAACGATGCATGAGGATGACAGACAGCTGGAGACGTGTGAAGACGTGTGAAGCTGTGAGTGAGTTGCCAAAACCGTGTGACACTGTTCACACGGTTTTAGCACTATAAATTGGAGCCCCATTGCTTTGTAAAATCACCCCAAAGTGTGAGTAGTAAGCTCCAAGTAGAGAGCTTGAGAGTGTGTGAGGTTTTTGTATTTTGTAAAGTTTAAACACTTTGTATCTATTCTTGTAGTAATAGAAATTCAATTCGGTTTTTCCTCAAACACATTCTAAAGTGATCAGATAATCACAACAGAAGGCAGTACTGATAATGGTTTGGTTAGCACGTCTGTAATTTATTCTTCATTTGGAATGTGTTTGATAATAAGTTCTTTTCTAATAACCTTATATTTAACCTAGTGAATGTCTAGCTCTATGTGCTTTGTTTTGGAGTGATAAACTAAATTTTTGGGCAAGTTCAATAGCACCCTCATAATCACACCAAATAACAGGAGTTGCTGGACATGAGAGTCTTAATTCAACAAATAGTGACTTTAGCTAAGTGATTTCTACGGTAAAACAACTAAGGCTCTGTATTCATTTTATGTACTAGACTTTGTCACCACCCGTTGCTTCTTTGATAACCAAGATTCTAAATTATTTCCCAGTTATACACAGTATGCACTAATGGATTTTCTATCATCCAAGTTACATGCCCAATATGCATAAGAGAATCCAGTGATGTTTAAGTCTCCAGAGTTTATGAATTAAGACCAAAATCTTGAGTGACTTAGAGGTATTTGAGAACCTCCGTACATGCTAGTAAGTGTTTTAGAGTAGGTGGAGATACATATTGGCTCAGGTTGTGAACTGTTTAGGTGATCTCTATTCTATTTAGAACTAAATACTGTGATCTCCCAACAAGACTTTTATATGCAGTAGGATATTTTATAGATCGACTTAACTGACCTTTTGCCATTTTCTCCAATTTTAGACCTGCACCGAAAGGAATGTCACTACCTTTGCAACCAAGCATTTGGGCCTTGAGTAACAAATCCCTTATATACTTTCTCTTGGATAGATCTAAACTATTACTCATATATGTAACTTAAATTCCAAAGAAATAAGATATTAGTCCCAGATCCTTTTAAGGAGAAGACTGAGCTAAGACTAGTAATAGAACTCTCTAATTTAGTACCATTAGTTCATGTCATTAGTATGTTATCAACATAAATCAATACCAGAATAATAGAATCCTTGTTAAACAATGAAGTGTCGGCCTTGGAGTTCTAAAACTTCCATCTTAAGTCTTAACAACATCATTTAAGTCTATCAAACCAAGCCCTAGGAGCTTGTTTTAAGCCATATAAAGTTTTATGAAGTTTGGAAATATATGAAGCTCTATGTTGATCCACAAAACCTTATAGTTGTTGCATGTACACAACTTCTGTTAATTCTCCATGTAAAAAGCCATTGTTCACATCTATTTGTCTAATATTCCATTTGTTCATAACAACAAGACTGAGTATAACCTGATAGTAGAGGCCTTGATGACAGGACTAAAAGTTTCAAAATAATCCACCTAGCTGTTTGTTAATTCTCCATGTAAAAAGCCATTGTTCAGTGTTGTATTTGATTTTAAAAATCCACTTGTTTCCCACTACTTTAGCTTCTAGAGGTTTAGGAACTAATGAACATGTGTGGTATTTATTAAGAGCATCAAACTCACTTTGCATAGCCTGTTTCCACTTAATGTTGGTCAAGGCTTCTTGGACTGTATCAGGTTCTATTGTATCAAAAGAAGTTGAAAATAATTTGGGCTTAAAAATACTTGATCTAGTAGTCATGAGATGATTTATGGGCTGTTTGTGTTGGATAGGCATATTTGTATTTGTTTCTTGAGGCAGAAGAATTTGTGAGGAGGTATCATTTGTTTGTGACAAAATTTACTTGATGAATCTGAAGTATTTTCTCCATATGAGATAATGTTGGACTGAGTTGCACCTTGTACGGACCTTTTTGAACATAATTCTATTCTATTGTTGAGATTTGGATAAGGTAATTAAAGTAGATAAATGATAGATTTGGGTATATGAATAAGTAGACTCGGAGTGATGTAGTTTTGGATTGAAGGTAGGATCAACAGAAAAAGAGAAGAGTGTGTTCATCAAAGATGGCTTGAATAACTATATAGATTTTTCATGAGGGATGCATACATCTATATCCTTTATGAGATGGACTATAAAACCTAAAAACAATCATTTACATGAGCGAAAATCAAACTTATGATTGTTGTAATCTCTTAAAAATAGAAAGCATGCACATCCAAAACACTTTAGGAAGACATAATCTGGTTTGAGCTTATAGAGATTTTTATAAAAAGAGAGATTTTTAAGATCTGTAGTGGGCAATTTATTTATATGATAGACAATTGTATGAAAAGCTTCCCACCAAAATCTATGAGGTAGTTTAGCTTGAGCTAACAAAGTTAATCCCATCTCAACTATATGCCTATATTTTATATTAACAATTCCATTCTGGTGATGTGTTTAAGGACAAGATTGTCTAAAGATAATCCCATGTATGTTTAAAAATTCAGTAACCTATTTTTTCTCCACCAATCAGATTGTCTTATTGAACTATTTTTCCACTTGACATTTAAACAATTTGAAGGTTTCTAAAGCATCTGACTTAAGCTTGAGAGGATAAATCCACTTGTATAGTCATCTACAAATGAGATATTATATTTATAACCTTATAAAGACATTATAGGCGATGGTCCCTACAAGTCTATGCAAATGAGTTTAAGGGTAGAAACATTTTTGATATCTGTTGTAGGAAAATGTAATCTATAACTCTTGCCTATTTGATATGCATCATAACACAAAATCACTCAATTTAGATATATATAGCATTTTTTTTTATAAGAAGTAAGTATTTGCTTCAAGACTTGTTGTGTGGGATGACCAAATTTTCTGTAAAGTAAAATAATATCACAATCCTTTTTGGTTTGAGTACAAATAACAGTGGAATAACATGAAATGGCACCACTCTTGAGTGCCAATAAAGAAAAGAACTCCAGGAAAAATAACCAAAAAACTAGCCAGACATAATCTATGTCCGGCTGACCTTCTCTATCACTAGAAAATCCATCTAGATATGCCTTAAAAATCCTAAATTCGGTTGGATAAGTCATAATTGTCATTGAATGTCCAGATTTTCAGTTACCAAAGACAATGTATATGATTATGGTTGGCCCATGCACGTGCAAATCTCCAAAATCTGAAGTAACGGACTAACTAATGGTCGGCCAGACTTACACTTCAAATTGTACATCCGACAGAACATAGATCAGACGTTACTGTCTATAGTAACTTTAATAATGCCAGACAGAGAGGGAAGTATGAGGGGATTTTTCTCCCCTTTCCTTTTTAGCCCGGACTCTAGCACTATAAAAAGAGGCACCCTTTCCCAATGAAGGGATCATAAAAAAAAAGGCTGAAATTTTGAAAACAATGACATCCAAAACCCTTGAGAGAGAAAGTCAGCAAATACCCTATGATCCTTGGAGTTGCTTCCCTTCTGGTGTGAATCCAACAATAACCCAGACTTTAGAGGATTCTTCAAAACCACTATATACATAAAGGTACGACCTGATGGCATCATACTTTAGTTTCTACTTTATTACATAGTATCTCCGGCCATAACTGATTCACAGTCGGTCGGACATGCACATCATGTAATTAAAACCTCCAACCAGACTTCTTCAAAGCTAGGCTTACACCTTATATCATGTTATCTTTATGCGTTATCATTATTTTCCGTATTTTATCATAACTGTTATTAACATTATCATTTAAGTTATTACCACACATGATTCTGTATTTTTATTTTTATTTTTATTTTTTTTATTTTTTATCTTTCATGTTTCACACAAACACGAAACAATGAAAGTCCACTATTAGGCTAACTATATATACATGGATAAAGACATAAACTCATATTCAATAACTCACTTAATTATTTTAAGGTATAATTAAATAACTTATTAATCATTTCCTTAATGAGCATATAAAAGATTAATAACCTATGCACTGTTTTGATATGGAAATGAATGAACGAGTCAGATTCATTATTCACTTATTCATTAGTGTTTTTATATGTTAAGACTAATTAAAATAGGCCTCTAAACCTACTCTAATTTATACTTGCATTATAATTTGTTATGGTGTTATCCATCACAAATAGACTTTAAAGTGACATAGGCTAGAAAACGCGAACAAGTATCACTTAATAATCATAATTAAAGCTACAATCTTATAACCTACTCTAATCATATTGTTATATTTAGATAGTTCTTAAAAATTTGCATTTAGCTAGTTTGATAACTTACCTAGCGGAATATGAATAGGTAGAAATTTATATGTAACAGATTCAATATCTAATTAATGAATGTATGACTTGATTAATTAATAATTATCACTCTCTATTATTATTGCTTAATTTTAAATTTAATTTATGTATCTCAAAATATTATTGAATGGCGTCAGATGTACATCTGTCCTATACAAATTTAATTTATATATCTTATTCGTGAAGTATATTGAATGTATAGAAGTAGTTACAAAAGAATTTCTATTATTCGTATTAGCAGTTACTCTAGAGTTTATGCAGTAACAACGATTTAATAACGATTTGTAACTTTAGAATATTTTAATTTATGCTCCTACCCATTATCCGCATATATTAAAAAATTAATTATTCTAATAATTTGTTGACGGTGGTTTTTCGCTCCATGGATAATTTAGGAAACTTACTCTTCGAACAAACCTTCCCCAAACAATAAATTTGTTTGGTTAGTTGGGAAACAAAAGCAAACTTGGTAAGCATAAAAGAAATTTCAGAGAAAAATAAAGGATTAATGTGGTTCGGTGGAAAGTAGCTCCAACCTACATCCACGGGAGCAAAGAAATGAAGCCTTTATTACTAGCTCAGATCAAACCGACATGCTTTCTCTCTCTGTCACTAACTTTTAGAGATCTCTTTTACAAGTATTCAAATGTGAAAAATAATGACCAAAGGAACCAACCCCTGAAAATGAATTCCCCACTCCTTTATATAGGCCCCTGAATCTTCTGTTACACCCATAAATTTACCGTTATATCAACTCATGCGTCAGCCACTTCTTCTTGTCATTATTGCCTATTATTACACGTTTCCTTTATATTTCCTAAATCTTTTATTACACCAATAAATTTAGTGTTACACCAACCCATGACGTCAACCACGTCTTCTTGTCATTATTGCTTACTATTACACGTTCTGCCAGCTTGCAATTCTACCACTCTCTAACGTTACACGTTCTGCGCATATGACAACCTGCAATTCAACCACTCTCAAATTGTTCCATGTGTCAGAAGATAATATTTTGCCCTACTCCCACTGTATCAACCTTCTGGAGGCTCAAATTCTCATGTAGGGCTTGCATTATCCATACATACGCACATGATACAGCAACTCCGACCTAGGTCATCGGGTTGGCATGCCGAGGTGATTGGTACTGGATTCTCTCCCTCTTTTCTTTACCAGGTCGGGTAGAGAGAGATTTCTTTACTTCCTTCACTTTCTCTATGAAATTCCCGAACATTATTAATAAGTGTTTGAAGGCTTATTATCAACTCGGGTTAGTCATAACATGTGCAAATGCTACCGAGTTTGATCTTTCTCATCAGGCCGGGGGCCTCTGTGCTATGGGCTTGGGTCTCTCTGCCTAACCTCTCATCCTCATAAGGATCCTGAGCTTTTCATTTATTAAGTGTAAATCATTTTATACCATTCTTTATACTCTAATGTTTCTCGGGTCTAAAATCACCATCAACATCTGTCCTCTAGTTCTCGGTATCAATGAGTTGGTGAGTTGATGTCGGGAACTACAATAATGGTGTGGATTATGCCTATGTCTTTGGGTCTAAACTCGTTGATATCCACACTACCACATCCTCGGGCTATGAAAGCACATGTCTCACCAAAAGATTCTATTTTTTGTGATGATTGCCTTCTCCTCCGTCGGTTGAAATTTTCTAGGGCTTCTAAGCCGCCTCTTGGAAGTTGTAAAGCTAGCATGGCCTTCCTTTATGCTCTTCACATCCTTCCAGGGTTCCTCATCGCTTTGTCTCATCGAGATGCTGGATGTCATGTTTTAATGGGTTGCGGGCCAAAACTAAGGACATATGTGTCCAACCCAAATAGTAGCTTCAATCCCGATCTTTCATTTGAATTCAACGGCTGAGATCTCCCTTACATATGTTACTGATCCCATGCATTCACTCCAATCTGATGGTCAGAACTAGTAAGATCTACCTATTTAATGGTCATTGCACTTCATACCCCTCTTTTACCACTTCATCTTCTCCAAAGAAATCTCAGAGTTCCTCTGTTTTCTGCAATCTCCTAACCTTCGATATTTTCGCGAGTTCCTCGATCTACTTTTCAGCATTCTCAAGTATGTCTTCCTCTGGTTACTTCTTTTCTTTTTGCTTTTCTATTTATGAAAGTAGTGATATGTTGTATGCGTTGATTGTTTGTGTTCTTATTACTTGTTCTGTGGTGTTTAATGAATACATAGAGAATGTGTTGCCTTGTATGGATATATCTGTTTGTTGGTGTGTATATGTGGGTATTTTTTCTGGGTTTTAGGGGTAGGGGCATGTGTTTCCGGGTTTCCAGATTGGGTTTGTTTTTGTTCGTGCTTCTGAGGATTTATTGCTTTGCCATTGCTATGGCACTTAGAGCTTTTTTGTGGTTGGCCATTTGGTGGGGATGATGACGGTAATCCTAGTTTTAGTGTAAATACAACTAACCATAAACAATTCTAACTGAGAATTAACCTTCCATCTCAGGTCCTGTTATGACAGGAATGTCGAACTCAACACCTTGCCTTCAAACTTGTCACTTACGCATTAGACTGTACATAGTCCGAAATCCGAAAGTACTGGTGGCTATAACACCACACTGACCGCATTTGAAGAGGAGACACAGACTTAACGTAGAAGAGTTACCTGACCCGAGCCAAGTCACCCCAAACTCGACTTCGTGAACCTTGATATGGATTGGGACTTATCGATAACTGAGGCCGTTTTGCAGCAATTATAGGAAGGTTTGACATCTTCGAGGCCATCAGTCTACAAGTTCTTGCGGAAGATGATCCGGTGAGCCACCCCAATGACGACCAAGTGGCGTTGTGCATGGCCTATTTTGACATGAGATTACGCTTTCCCATGTAAAAATACTCCGTCAAGATGCTGGCATCCATGAACATAGCCCCTTGCCGGCTGAACCTAGCCCGGATTTAATAACTATACGTAACATTAGAATATTTAAATTTTTGCTCCTACCCATTATCCAGATATATTAAAAAATTAATTATTCTAATAATTTGTTGACGGTGGTTTTTCGCTCCATGGATAATTTAGGAAACTTACTCTTCGAACAAACCTTCCCCAAACAATAAATTTGTTTGGTTAGTTGGGAAACAAAAGCAAACTTGGTAAGCATAAAAGAAATTTCAGAGAAAAATAAAGGATTAATGTGGTTCGGTGGAAAGTAGCTCCAACCTACATCCACGGGAGCAAAGAAATGAAGCCTTTATTACTAGCTCAGATCAAACCGACATGCTTTCTCTCTCTGTCACTAAACTTTTAGAGATCTCTTTTACAAGTATTCAAATGTGAAAAATAATGACCAAAGGAACCAACCCCTGAAAATGAATTCCCCACTCCTTTATATAGGCCCCTGAATCTTCTGTTACACCCATAAATTTACCGTTATATCAACTCATGCGTCAGCCACTTCTTCTTGTCATTATTGCCTATTATTACACGTTCCTTTATATTTCCTAAATCTTTTATTACACCAATAAATTTAGTGTTACACCAACCCATGACGTCAACCACGTCTTCTTGTCATTATTGTTACTATTACACGTTCTGCCAGCTTGCAATTCTACCACTCTCTAACGTTACACGTTCTGCGCATATGACAACCTGCAATTCAACCACTCTCAAATTGTTCCATGTGTCAGAAGATAATATTTTGCCCTACTCCCACTGTATCAACCTTCTGGAGGCTCAAATTCTCATGTAGGGCTTGCATTATCCATACATACGCACATGATACAGCAACTCCGACCTAGGTCATCGCATGGGTTGGCATGCCGAGGTGATTGGTACTGGATTCTCTCCCTCTTTTCTACCAGGTCGGGTAGAGAGAGATTTCTTTACTTCCTTCACTTTCTCTATGAAATTCCCGAACATTATTAATAAGTGTTTGAAGGCTTATTATCAACTCGGGTTAGTCATAACATGTGCAAATGCTACCGAGTTTGATCTTTCTCATCAGGCCGGGGGCCTCTGTGCTATGGGCTTGGGTCTCTCTGCCTAACCTCTCATCCTCATAAGGATCCTGAGCTTTTCATTTATTAAGTGTAAATCATTTTATACCATTCTTTATACTCTAATGTTTCTCGGGTCTAAAATCACCATCAACATCTGTCCTCTAGTTCTCGGTATCAATGAGTTGGTGAGTTGATGTCGGGAACTACAATAATGGTGTGGATTATGCCTATGTCTTTGGGTCTAAACTCGTTGATATCCACACTACCACATCCTCGGGCTATGAAAGCACATGTCTCACCAAAAGATTCTATTTTTTGTGATGATTGCCTTCTCCTCCGTCGGTTGAAATTTTCTAGGGCTTCTAAGCCGCCTCTTGGAAGTTGTAAAGCTAGCATGGCCTTCCTTTATGCTCTTCACATCCTTCCAGGGTTCCTCATCGCTTTCTCATCGAGATGCTGGATGTCATGTTTTAATGGGTTGCGGGCCAAAACTAAGGACATATGTGTCCAACCCAAAAGTAGTAGCTTCAATCCCGATCTTTCATTTGAATTCAACGGCTGAGATCTCCCTTACATATGTTACTGATCCCATGCATTCACTCCAATCTGATGGTCAGAACTAGTAAGATCTACCTATTTAATGGTCATTGCACTTCATACCCCTCTTTTACCACTTCATCTTCTCCAAAGAAATCTCAGAGTTCCTCTGTTTTCTGCAATCTCCTAACCTTCGATATTTTCGCGAGTTCCTCGATCTACTTTTCAGCATTCTCAAGTATATCTTCCTCTGGTTACTTCTTTTCTTTTTGCTTTTCTATTTATGAAAGTAGTGATATGTTGTATGCGTTGATTGTTTGTGTCTTATTACTTGTTCTGTGGTGTTTAATGAATACATAGAGAATGTGTTGCCTTGTGGATATATCTGTTTGTTGGTGTGTATATGTGGGTATTTTTTCTGGGTTTTAGGGGTAGGGGCATGTGTTTCCGGGTTTCCAGATTGGGTTTGTTTTTGTTCGTGCTTCTGAGGATTTATTGCTTTGCCATTGCTATGGCACTTAGAGCTTTTTTGTGGTTGGCCATTTGGTGGGGATGATGACGGTAATCCTAGTTTTATTGTAAATACAACTAACCATAAACAATTCTAACTGAGAACTAACCTTCCATCTCAGGTCCTGTTATGACAGGAATGTCGAACTCAGAGTCTTCCTCCCTGATTCCTCTCAACACCTTGCCTTCCAACTTGTCGCTTACGCATTAGACTGTACACAGTCCGAAATCCGAAAGTACTGGTGACTATAACACCACACTGACCGCATTTGAAGAGGAGACACAGACTTAACGTAGAAGAGTTACCTGACCCGAGCCAAGTCACCCCAAACTCGACTTCGTGAACCTTGATATGGATTGGGACTTATCGATAACTGAGGCCGTTTTGCAGCAATTATAGGAAGGTTTGACATCTTCGAGGCCATCAGTCTACAAGTTCTTGCGGAAGATGATCCGATGAGCCACCCCAATGACGACCAAGTGGCGTTGTGCATGGCCTATTTTGACATGAGATTACGCTTTCCCATGTAAAAATACTCCGTCAAGATGCTGACATCCATGAACCTAGCCCCTTGCCGGCTGAACCTAGCCCGGATTTAATAACTATACGTAACTTTAGAATATTTAAATTTTTGCTCCTACCCATTATCCAGATATATTAAAAAATTAATTATTCTAATAATTTGTTGACGGTGGCTTTTCGTTCCAGGGATAATTTAGGAAACTTACTCCTCGAACAAACCTTCCCCAAACAATAAATCTGTTTGGTTAGTTGGGAAACAAAAGTAAACTTGGTAAGCATAAAAGAAATCTCAGAGAAAAATAAATGATTAATGTGGTTTGGTGGAGAGTAGCTCCAACTTACGTCCACGGGAGCAAAGAAATGAAGTCTTTATTACTAGTTCAGGTCAAACCGACCTGCTTTCTCTCCTTGTCACTAAACCTTTAGAGATCTCTTTTACAAGTATTCAAATGTGAAAAATAATGACCAAAGGAACCGACCCCAGAAAATGAATTCCCCACTCCTTTATATAGGCCCCTGAATCTTCTGTACACCCATAAATTTACCGTTACATCAACGTATGCGTCAGCCACGTCTTCTTGTCATTATTGTCTATTATTACACGTTTCCTTTATATGGACTCCTAAATCTTTTATTACACCAATAAATTTACTGTTATAGCAAACCATGACGTCAACCACGTCTTCTTGTCATTATTGCTCACTATTACACGTTCTGCCAGCTTGCAATTCCACTACTCTACTACCGTTACATGTTCTGCGCACGTGAAAGCCTGTAATTCAACCACTCTCACATTATTCCATGTGTCAGAGGATAATCCTTTGCCCTACTCCCACTGTATCAACCTTCTGGAGGCTTAAACTCTCATGTAGGGCTTGCATCATCCATACATAAGCACAAGATATAGCAACTCCGACCTAGGTCATCGGGTTGGCATGCCGATGTGATTGGTACTGGATTCTCTCCCTCTTTTCTTTACCAGGTCGGGTAGAGAGAGATTTCTTTACTTCCTTCTCATTCTCTCTGAAATTCCTGAACATTATTGATAAGTGTTTGAAGGCTTATTATCAACTCGAGTTAGTCTTAACATGTGCAAATGCTATCGAGTTTGATCTTTCTCATCAGGTCAGGGGCCTCTGTGCTCCGGGCTTGGGTCTCTCTGCCTAGCCTCTCATCCTCATAAGGATCCTGGGCTTTTCATCTATTAAGTGTAAACCATTTTATACCCTTCTTCATATTCTAAAGTTTCTTGGGTCTAAAATCACCATCAACATCTGTCCCCTAGTTCTCGGTATCAATGAGTTGGTGAGTTGATGTCGGGAACTACAATAATGATGTGGATTATGCCCATGTCTTTGGGTCTAAACTCGTTGATATCCACACTACCACATCCTCGGGCTATGAAAGCACATGTATCACCAAAAGATTCTATTTTTTGTGATAATTGCCTTCACCACTTCATATTCTCCAAAGAAATCTCAGAGTTCCTCTATTTTCTGCAATCTCCCAACCTTCGACATTTTCGCGAGTTCCTCGATTTACTTTTCATCATTCTCAAGTAAGTTTTCCTCTGGTTACTTCTTTTCTGTTTGCTTTTCTATTTACGAAAGTATTGATATCTTGTATATGTTGATTGTTTGTGTTCTTATTACTTATTATGTGGAGTTTAATGAATACATATGGAATGTGTTGCCTTGTGTGGATATATATGTTTGTTGGTGTGTATATGTAGGTGTTTTTTTTTTGGTTTTAGGGTTGTTTCCAGGTTTCCAGATTGCGTTTGTTTTTGTTTGTGCTTCTGAGGATTTATTGTTTTGCCATTGCTATGGCACACAGAGATTTTTTATGGTTGGTCGTTTGGTGGGGATGATGACTATAATCCTAGTTTTAGTGAAAACACAACTAACCATAAACAATTCTAACTGATAACTAACCTTCTACCTTGGGTCCTGTTATAACAGGAATGTCGGACTCAGAGTCTTACTCCCTGATTCCTTTCAACACCCTGTCTTCCAACTTGTCGCTTACGTATGAGACTGTACACAGCTCGAGATCCGAAAGTACGGATGACTATGACACCACACCAACCGTTTTTGAATAGGAGACACAGACTTAACGTAGAAGAGTTACCCGACCCAAGCTAAGTCACCCAAACTTGACTTCGTGAACCTTGACATGGATTGGGCCTCATCGATAACCGAGGCCATTTTACAGCAATTTTGGGGAAGGTTTGAAATATCTGAGGCCATCAGTCTATAAGTTCCCGATGAAGATGATCCGGTGAGCCACCCCAATGACGATCGAGTGGTGTTGTGCATGGCCTATTTTGACATGAGATTTCGCTTTCCCATGTAAAAATACTCCGTCAAGATGATGGCATCCATGAACCTAGCCCTGTGCCGGCTGAACCTAGCCCCGATTTAATAACTATATGTAACTTTATAATATTTTAATTTTTGCTCCTACCCATTATCCGGATATATTAAAAAACTAATTATTCTAATAATTTGTTGACGGTGGTTTTTCGTTCCAGGGATAATTTAGGAAACTTACTCCTCGAACAAAGCTTCCCCAAACAATAAATCTGTTTGGTTAGTTGGGAAACAAAAGCAAACTTGGTAAGCATAAAAGAAATCTCAGAGAAAAATAAAAGATTAATGTGGTTCGGTGGAGAGTATCTCCAACCTACGTCCACAGGAGCAAAGAAATGAAGTCTTTATTACTAGTTCAGGTCAAACAGACCTGCTTTCTCTCTCTGTCACTAAACTTTATAGATTTCTTTTACAAGTATTCAAATATGAAAAATAATGACCAAAGGAACCAACCCCTGAAAATGAATTATCCACTCCTTTATATAGGCCCCTGAATCTTCTGTACACCCATAAATTTACTGTTACATCAACGTATGTTTCAGCCACGTTTTCTTGTCATTATTGCCTATTATTACACGTTTCCTTTATATGGACTCCTAAATCTTTTATTACACCAATAAATTTACTGTTATAGCAACTCATGACGTCAACCACGTCTTCTTGTCATTATTGCTCACTATTACACGTTCTGCCAGCTTCTGATTCTACCACTCTACTACCGTTACACGTTCTGCGCACGTGACAGCCTGCAATTCAACCACTCTCACATTTTTCCATGTGTCAGAAGATTATCTTCTGCCCTACTCCCACTGTATCAACGTTCTGGAGGCTCAAACTCTCATGCAGGGCTTGCGTCATCCATACATAAGCACAAGATGCAGCAACTCCGACCTAAGTCATCGGGTCGGCATGCCGAGGTGATTGGTACTGGATTCTCTCCCTCTTTTCTTTACCAGGTCGGGTAGAGAGATATTTCTTTACTTCCTTCACTTTCTATCTGAAATTCCTGAACATTATTGATAAGTGTTTGAAGGCTTATTATCAACTCGGGTTAGTCTTAACATGTGCAAATGCTACCAAGTTTGATATTTCTCATCAGGCCAGAGGCCTCTGTGCTCCGGGCTTGGGTCTCTCTTCCTAGCCTCTCATCCTCATAAGGATCATAGGCTTTTCATCTATTAAGAGTAAATCATTTTATACCCTTCTTCATACTCTAAAATTTCTCGGGTCTAAAAACATCATCAACATCTGTTCCCTAGTTCTCGGTATCAATGAGTTGGTGAGTTGATGTCGGGAACTACAATAATGGTGTGGATTATGCCCATGTCTTTGGGTCTAAACTCGTTGATATCAACACTACCACATCCTTGGGCTATGAAAGCACATGTCTCACCAAAAGATTCTATTTTTTGTGATGATTGCCTTCTCCTCTGTCGGTTGAAGTTTTCCAAGGCTTCTAAGTCGCCTCTTGGAAGTTTAAAAGCCAACATGGCCTTCTTTTATGGTCTTCACATCCTTCAAGGGTTCCTCATCGCTTTTTCTCCTCGAGATGCCAGATGTCCTGTTTTAATGGCTTGCACGCCAAAACTATGGACCTCTGTGTCCAACCCAAACAATATCTTCAATCCCGACCTTTCATTTGAATTCAACGGCTTAGATCTCCCTTATATGTGTTATTGATCCCCATGCATTCACTCCAATCTGATGGTCAGAACCAGTCTGAGCTACCTATTTAAAGGTCATTGCACTTCATACCCCTCTTTCACCACTTATCTTCTCCAAAGAAATCTCAGAGTTCCTCTGTTTTCTGCAATCTCCCAACCTTCGACATTTTCGCGAGTTCCTCGATCTACTTTTTAGCATTCTCAAGTAAGTCTTCTTCTGGTTACTTCTTTTCTTTTTGATTTTCTATTTACGAAAATATTGATATCTTGTATGTGTTGATTTTTTGTGTTCTTATTACTTGTTCTGTGGTGTTTAATGAATACATAGGAATAGGTTGCCTTGTGTGGATATATCTGTTTGTTGGTGTGTATACGTGGGTGTTTTTTTTGGTTTTAAGGGTAGGGGCATGTGTTTCCGGGTTTCCAGATTAGGTTTGTTTTTGTTCATGCTTCTGAGGATTTACTGTTTTGCCATTGCTAAGGCACTTAGAGCTTTTTTATGGTTGGCCATTTTCTAGGGATGATGACGATAATCCTAGCTTTAGTGTAAACACAACTAACCATAAATAATTCTAACTGAGAACTAACCTTCCACCTCGGGTCCTGTTATGATAGAAATGTCAGACTCAGAGTCTCCCTCCCTGATTTCTCTCAACACCTTGCCTTCCAACTTAAATGGAGGGAGGGTATTGGCCGATCATTACATGATTTGGAGTCGAGCCAGACAGAGAGAGTCGACCTTCTTCGAACTGGAGAGGTTTTACCAAATAAATGCCAACCCAAAAGAGTACAAGCTACCTTTCATCTCACGTCGGAGTCCCTCACATCATCACCAACCTCCTAGCCACTAATAAGAATTTTCAAGACAAGTATTTTTGGGACGTGGGCCCTTGGGGAAGGCATTAGTGGGGCGATGGTGAAGGCTTCTCAGTTCCGAAC
This sequence comes from Zanthoxylum bungeanum, assembly GCA_019454045.1. Lineage (NCBI taxonomy): Eukaryota > Viridiplantae > Streptophyta > Magnoliopsida > Sapindales > Rutaceae > Zanthoxylum > Zanthoxylum bungeanum. The sequence continues at coordinate 51,628 of SKCR01000308.1, forward strand.
ATTTTTCGAGTGGGAGGTAAAGAGCCAACCTATCTATTCCTTCTAGTTGATCTAAGTGATTTTCAAACTTTCGTTCCTTTTGCAACTTACTGGGGTGACCTCCCAAAAGTCCATCATGAGACTCGCGCCAAGGTCCAGAAGATGCTTGAATTTAGAGGCCATTATAGGGACTTTGTCAACCCATCTGCCTTGGCCGGCTTTGGCCTTACCCCGAGCACTCCTTCACCCTACTCCAGGCAGACTGGTAAGCTTTAACTGACCCACTGACTTCATGTTTGCTGCCATATCATTTTCTTTATGTGATTTTTGCCCTTTTTATGATCTAAATGTCTTCTTTTGTTGGCAGGAGTTCTGGGTACAAGATCTCTGCCCAGCTTGCTCGGGAGGTAGCGCGGGATTCACGGGGTGGCTCTATCAGTGCTCGACCCTGAATGTCTACCCCGATTCCACCAGAAGCCAGGTGAAAGTCAACACATGCAGTTACTTCATCAGCGGGCCCCTCGAGTGTCCCGTAAACCACCTGAATACCGACCCATTCAACCCAAACTTTAAGTGTTTCACCGCCAACTCAAACCAAAAGCACTCCCCAACCATCCCAAACCATATCTTCTCCCTCCCGATCATCGAAACGACGCTTCCACCAGGTCGGGGGTGAAGAGGTTGAAGAGCCTACTAAAATGGTCCCTCTGAGGAAAATAATGGGCAAGAAAGGCAAAGCCTCGACCACCCCCTCTCTAGCTAAAGATGGTCCCCCGCTGCTGGGGATTAATAAATTTTCTGAAGATGTGAGGGACAAGGTGGCCTACCTCCTCCCGCCCTGTTGGGGTTTTAGCACGGGAGCAGCAGAAATGCGCGGTTCGGGCGAAATCATAACTTTAAAAGTTACTAAATAAATTATTCAATATCCAATATGAATAATTCATTCATATTTCACCCAAATATATTTATTTGATATCAAATAACGACATAAATAGGTTAGAAACATCGCGAAATTTTTACGAAATTTTTTTTTTCCGCAAAGTGGAATAAAACACGTTTTTGTCTGAACCCACCACCCAATACACACGGGGGCTACCCAGGTCAGACCCAATAGTACTTGGGCAGTTCATGGGCTACCTGAACAGTGACCAATTCACTGTTTGGACAGCGGACACCCGGTAAGCCCGAAATTCACCCGGTAACATCATTTTTCACCGTTTTCGCATATTTCAACTCCGAAACATTTTCCGGCAATTGTTCCAATACCCAAAACACATCCAATGCATTAATACAACATAATTTTCATCACCAAAATCACAGAAATTCCAAATCTGATTTGGTAACTAAAATTATCATTTTTCATGCTTTAAATCCAATTTTGTCAACATTAATCATATTAATAGTTACACCAACCAAAGTCACCATAAATAAAGAATACAAGAACAATTCTAGGAGTTACAAGAGTGGTCATAACACTCTATAATGGCAACAAGTCATCAAATGACAAAATTGAACTAATATTACACTAATATTATTCAATCTAACTTCACACATGTATCTAGCCTCCAAATCCATCCTCCAAATGAAAAAGCCCCAAAATATAAGAAAGGAAGAAACCCTAGAACTTTTCTAGATGCTCAAGAACAAGAAACAAACTTTCTAAGTTTATGATTTATGAAGATTACCTCCAAATCTCCTAATTTCCTTAAACTTTTTCTTGATTTCTTCACTTTCTTTCTTGTTTCTTCAAACAAATTTGGGAGCTTTTCTTTTATGGTGGTTTCAGCCATGGCTTCTAAGTAAATGGGAAATGAAAAATTTCCACTTTAAATACTGAGCCTTAACCGACGTTGGGGGGAGAAAGGTATTTTGGTCATTTGGTCAATTAATCTAATTAAATAATAATAATAATAAGCTTTAAGTTAACAAATCCAATTTGTATACTTCAAGCTTAAAAAAAGCATACCACATGTAACCAATAATAATCAAACATATTGCATAACAATTATGTAATATTGATATTATTTAATTATCTAGATATGTAACATTTAAATACCTAAATAATTAATTTATGCGATTATTATTGTATATGTATTTTACTTACATTAAATAACAAATACATATATTAATGGCATGTGTCAAAGTCTCATTTTATAAATAATTAATATGTATCAAATTAAATTTTGTATCAAATATAAATACACATTAATTATTAAATGACCGAAATGCCCATAATGCATGTATTTTCGTTTAACCGTTTAAACGATTCGAATTAACCCATTTAATCTGGTGAAGTATTATGAATAATCTATATTATTCATAACGTATTTCCCAGGTGCTCAACGAGTACAGTTCATATTGTGGGACTCTCTAAGTTTAGGTCTATCCGTCATGAAATCCAAATTCGTGTCCATAATCCACCCACTCATGACTTATGACGACCACAGATAATCTCGGTAAACTATGCTAGTCGAGGTCATTGCATACGTATAATCCCTCCGTCACAGGCTATCCATATTATATCTGGGATATAGATGAGAACGTCAAATTCGTTCGGTATAATATAGTCGACTTTCAATTTACGATCTCTAAATAACATTCAGAATTGATTTCCGAAGTTATACCACGACCATGGATTTACTAGATCGTAAACACATGAGGATGCCTATGCCCTGTACACAGGACTGACAGATTCTATCTGATACCCACAGGATATCATGAGCATCAGTCCACACCCAACGAATAGACGGAGGTATGATCATAATAGA